>JAJPUD010000008.1:1042051-1055118 GCA_023553655.1 Myrmecobius fasciatus | reverse complement strand
TAGATAGATAGATAGATAGATAGATAGATAGATAGATAGATAGATAGGTAGGTAGGTAGGTAGGTAGGTACATGGATGGGTGAATGGATGCATGGATGGATAGATAGATAAGTAGATAGATGGATGGATACATAGACAGATGGATGGAAGGATAGACTGATAATTGGATGGATAGATAGATGGATAAATAGGTAGATAGATGCTTGGGTGGATGGATGAATGGATGGATGGATGGATGAGTGGATGGATAGATGGACAGAGATTAAAGAGAGATATCACTATATATACACACATATCTATCTCTTTATAATATATTGGGGTTCTAGCACCTCTGACATGAGGGCTTGCTGAACCTTTTTCAGGACTACTCATCCACCTTTGATGGTCACCCTCACCCCACTCTCACCTCTGGCTCCAAGAAGCTGTAGCATGGACATGTGGCCACCTCAGTAAAATCATCCGGGCAAATGGCTAAACCAGGTTGAGGGTGACTGATAGACCTCAGACCCATCAGTGAGTTAGGGGAATGAGTCCCTAAAGCACCTGAAGACTCCTCCTCTTTGGGATGGGTGGATGAGACAATTTCTTCCAATGGCCATGAGGGTGGGCAGACATCCATGACACCCACGGCATCCATGGCACCCCGGGTCATCATACTTATCCTGACCTGTCTTGGTCCTGCATTCTGAAGATCTGGCAGAGAATTAGGCCGAAGACTTCAAGGAACCCGCCTCACTGAAATCTAGTTTATTCTATGACAATCACCCCACAAAGTCTTTGATCTTCTTCATAAGGAATAAACAACTCTGTGTGTGTGTGTGTGTGTGTGTGTGTGTGTAAACACACAGAAACTTTTATACACACATATATGTATACTTGTGAAGACAATGAGGTGGCTCAATGGCTACGGCACTAAGCCTGGAGTCAGGAAGCCCTGCATTCAAATCTGGCTTCAGACACTGACTAGTTGTGGGATCCTGGACAAGTCACTTTACTCTGTTTTCCTTAATACAGTGAGAAGGAAATGTCAAACCCCTCCATTATCTTTGCCAAGAAAACCACATGGCCAACATTAGCATCACAGGGTCATGAAGAGCTAGACGTGACTGAACAACAAGGCATTGTTGTACATACATTTCTTTTGTAGTAGACCTCAAGCTCCATGAGGGCAGGGAATGTGCTCAATTAAATGAGAATATAATACACACATAGACATTATGTATATATATATATATATACACACACAATATATATATACATATATATACAATATATATATATACATATATATACAATATATATATACATATATATACAATATATATGCACTATATATGTGTACATACATAATATCACACATAGTATATATATTATATGTGTGTGTGTATACACACATATATACATATGTTTGCCAACCTTGAATATAAATACTAATTATTGCTTTTTCATTTTTGCCCTTAGCATCCAGCACTGAGTCACGCGTAGGGCACACCAGCAAGCCTTTGATCCACACTTTTGCAATGCAATTCTCTTTGTCCTGCCCTTCTCTTCCCATCATAGGAAGGGCTTGAAAGGGACCTTAAAGGATAGCGAGTCTTCCAAGCCTGAGACTGTTTTCTTTTTGCCTTTATAGTCAGCAAGTATTTATGATGTGCTTGCTCCGTGCCTGGCAGGGTGCTAAGGGTTGGACAAATGAAGAAAGCCAAAGACCCAGCCCTGCCTTCCTGAGGCGGACATTCCCATAAAGGAGACCACGTTCCCGTGGCTACATCCCCAAACAAGAGCTGCACTATGTAAAGGAAGGCAATCTCTCTCTCTTTTTTTCCCCGTTTCCTTATCTATTTTTTAAAATTTATTTTTAATACCCATTGTTTTATGGATTATGTTGGGAGAGAAAAATCAGAGCAAAAGGGAAAAACCATGGGAGAGAGAAAAAAACCAAAAAAGGAAATAATTTTTGATTTACTTTCAGCCTCCATAGTTCTTTTTTCTGGATGCAGAGGGCATTTTCTGTCCAAAGTCTATTGGGACTGCTTTGGATCACCGAACCGCTGAGAAGAACGGAGTCTTTCATGGTTGATTATCGCACATTTTTGCCATTATTGTGTATAATGTATTCCTGGTTCTGCTTGTTTCACTCAGCATCGGTTCATGTAAATCTTTCCAGGCCTTTCTATAATCAACTTGTTCATCATTTTTAAAAGAATAAGAATATTCCACTACTTCCATGTACCACAACTTGTTCAGCCATTCCACAATTGACGGGCATCTACCCATTTTCCAATTCTTTGCCACCACAAAAAGGTGCTCCATATATTTTTGCACTTGTGGGGGCCTTTTCCCTCCTCTAAGATCTCTTTGGGATATAAGCCCAGTAGAGACACCGCTGGGTCAAAGGGTATGCATAGTTTGATAACCCTTTGGGCATAGTTCCAGATTGCTCTCCAGAATGGTGGGATCAGTTCACAATTCCACTAACAATGTATCAGTGTCCCAGTTTTAAGAAAAGACATTACTGGTGAGGGTGGGGAGGGGATGCCAGGAAAGGCAGGATTTGAACTTAGTCTTGAAGGAAGCCCAGAAGTCAGGTGTCCTGAAAGTCTTACTAGTTTTATATTTTAATAGTTTCGTTAAGACTTTCAAGACATAGTGTATACAGTTAGCACTTAATAAATGTTTGTGTAATTGAACCAATATAAATCCAATGATGAATTTGGGCCATGCCATGAAAATACAGAACCAGCTAGCTGGTGCAGAGAGTGTCAAGCCTGGAATCTGGAAGTCTCATCTTCCTAAATTCAAATCTGGCCTCAGACACCTAGTAGTTGTGTGACCCTGGGCAAGTCACTTAGCCCTATTTGCCTCAGTTTCCTCATCTGTAAAATGGGCCGGAGAAGGCAATGGCAAACTACTCCAGTATCTCTGCCAAGAAAACCCCAAATAAGGTCACAAAAAGTCGGTTGTAACCTAAGAACAACAAAATAGGAATTGGTTTTTCTCTCAAATGCACAAGGTAATGTCTAGAGGACCTTTCCAGCTCTAGGTATACCTGACCTATGGATTCTAGAGCACAACAGGGATCTTTTGAGCAACAGCAGCTTTCCAGGTGGCTGGAAGGTAGGTGCTGGTCACATCTGGTACACAGAGGAGGGAGATCATTTGAAAGTGCAACGACAACTCTGGATTCCTGCCATCTGCCTTCCTTAGTGGCTGATCTTGGGATCCAGTCCCAGAATACGTGAACGGGAGCATCTCAATCGCTTTATGCTTTATGACTTTACATTATATATGAAGGTCCAGATACGCTTACAGCTTTAATTACTCCACACAAAACCTGCCATTAAGAATTCAACAGATCATTTATTTGATGATGCAAAGCCCTTTCTGGGGCTGAATTTCCTGGATGGTGGTGACATGGAGAAGTATATTTTGACCCTCCAAGGTTTTCAGTTACCCCTCTATCCAGACATGGCTTATTAATTGAAACAATTAGGAAAACAAGGGTTGTCACGTGAATTTTAGCCTGGAATTCCTCTCAACAGGGCCAAGATTCTATATGGTTTTGGAGATCATTGTTTCAAGTCCCCAGTGACCCAAACAAGGTAATTAATTCTCTTCTTTGGGCTTAGGTACCAAGTAGGTCAGCTTCTAACTTTTCCCTCCTGTGAATGAAGTAATCAGCCTGTGTAATACTGAAACCCAGAAGGCTTTTATTCCACAGCCCTCAGTGTTACTGAGGGCAGCAGGGAGGAGGATGGAAATACTGCTTAGCATTTGGGCCCCCAAACAGATCTCTCCATCTATACAAGGGCTTTCGAACTAGGGGTTCCCTAGTCCCCAGATGTTCACTGGGTTTCTGCAGGGTACTTCATCGGTGCGAGGAGACAAAAAAGTGGTGGAAACCACTGGTTTAGACCTGTTTTTATGCATGTGAAAGGCCCAGATTTATTTCACATTTTAAATCAATTAACGCAACAAATATTTCCATTGTTCATCCAATGGGCATTGGCAATGTCATATGAAGACATTTCCTTTGTCCCCTTGGAACTTTCAATCTAATAGGTTTGTGGGAGGATATTATTCCCATATCTTTTCCCTTCAAGGAATAGAGTAATAAAAAGTTAAAAAAAAAAAAGAAAAAGAAAAAAAAAACTGGGCATAGAATCAGGAAAAACATAAGTTCTGATCTCAGCTTAGATAATTCCCAGTTTTGCAACCATGGGCAAGTCCTGAGTTTCAGTTTCCCCATCTGGAGGGTGAGGATAATGCTACACTGCCTAATCTGTTGTGAGGAAAGCACTTTGTAAATCTGAAAGTGATATTCAGGGTGTTCCAAAGGAGTGTAGCACACTAAGATATTGGGAACACCTTGTATATTAATGTGAACTTTTTTTTTAATCTCCAGAATTCACCATCTATACCCTGAAGCGATATATTTGTTCTAACAACAAGAATGCTCAGTGCCAAAGAGTAACCAGGTATAGATGAAAAATAAGTTCCATTTGTTTTACTGTGACCCTGAGAAATAACATGAAAAGCAGAATAATTGTATTATAGAGCAATTAGGTGGTATAATGGATAGAGAATACCAGACCTGAAGTCAGAAAGAACTAAGTTCAAATATTATCTTGCTGTAAGATCCTAGGGAAGTCACATAATCCTGTTTGCCTCAGTTTCTTGTAAAATGAACTGGAGAAGAAAATAGAAGAGCATTCCAATATCTTTACCAAGAAAACCCCAAATGGGACCATGAAGAATCAGACAAGACTGAACAACAATAAGAAACAACAGAAATATTATTACAACCCCATGATTTCTATTCCTAACTTTATTTTCTTGCTATCTTATATTTTTCATTATTAGTAATATTTTCACAAATCCTGTCCAATTCTCTCTCCTTTTTTTTTTACAGCAATATGGTTCAATTAACCAACCAGCATTCTATAAGTGCCCAATGTGGATCTTTTTCTAAAAACTATTATTATTATTGCTTTATTATCACTATACCATAATCTATGTATATGTAAATATATATATATATACACATACATATATAACTATATGTGTACACACACACACACATAGGCTTTTATAATTTTGATAAGGACTTCTAATTCCATTGGTGTGAGTCTACCTCCACTGATGCAAACTGCCATCCCTTCATATGCAGTAGACTATTTCCTAGTATCACTATGCCAACCCAACAGCCAGCTTGAGCCTTTGACAATCCGTCCATCACAGAACCTGTACCCAGATCCCTTCTCCAGAATGGTAGAGCTTCAACTTGCCTGTTAGAGAATCATGGTCTTAAAATAATAGAATTAATTAATATAGAATTAAAACATTACTTGATCAAGATTTCAGGATAGATACATATCTATAATTTTAAAAAACTTGATCACCACAGTCTTAGGCTAAAAGATATAAAGTCAGGCATTGGAGGAGAAAAGCTTCCCATGTAGAGCTCTGTAGTTTTGTGGGGGCTGCTGCTATTGTTCACAAGAAAGGCCCACCTAACAATCTCGGAACATCTAAGCTAAGACTGTTGGGTAAGGTTTCTTAAGTTGCCTCAATAACTGGCTGTCCATATGCCCAGAAAGCAGAAGGAAAACTGAATGCATGGGGACCCCAAGAAAGAAAAAGGGGAACTATCTGGTGGTTTGTCAATGAGTTTTACACATACATAGATAGTATTATTGCCTTTTGAAAGCAGCCTGCTTCACTCACCTACTATTATGCTTTTTGGACATGTGTAAACCATGAAAAAGAGAAGCTCTTTGTTCTCAAGGGGTTCTTGAAGGAAAGGAAAGTCAGAGGTCAATGACTCCATGATTTACCCAAATCATGAATCCTGTTTACATTATCCCACATGAATGGTCATCTGGCTTCTACTAGAAGACCTCCAGTGGTAGGGAGCTTGCAGCCTTGATAAAGCACTTGATATAGCATATCCCAAATGGGAATGGGGCTCATGGTGACTTTTATTTAATCTTTGTATAACTAGGTTCCAAGATTATCTTTCTTCCCCATCACCAAAAAAAAAGTCTCTTTTATTTGCTAGCAAGTGTCAGAAATGCCTTTAGAAGAAAAAAGCTTATGATTAGAATAGAAATCTAAGTTCTTGTTTTTTTTTTTTTTCCTGGAATGGCACTGATATATTTTAAGCCTCCTTGAGGGTTTTGTTTGTTATGTGTGTGTATGTGTGATGTATACATTTTAAATAATATTGACCCCTCAGTTTTTTGATAGAGAATATCTATCCAATGTGGTAGAGCTTGAACTCGTCTGTTAGAGAATCACAGCCTTCATATAAAATTAAAACATTACCACTTGATCACAATTTCAGGAGATATCTGTCTCTATAGTTCTTAGAGCTGGAAGAGCCATAGAACTATTCATTTAGAATGGGAAAGCTCTTCAGCTGTTATGAAGGCTGATCCCCTCAATTTACAAATGAGGAAACTGAGGTCCGGAATCACTTTCCCCGCATAACAGGGGTAGTAAAGAGCAGAGTCAAGATTCAGAACCCTATCTCTGGCTCCCCGATCCAGCATTCTTTCTCCCTTCCAGATTACGCTTTAGCTATAATCAAAATGCTCATGGCAAACACCATGATGAAAAAAATCCACATGAAGAACCTGTCGATCACTTTTGCCACCTTCTTCCATTCAATTCCCTTTGCATTATTAGTGCGGTGATCTTTGAGGCACTTGGCGATGTACTCGATATTCCTGGTCAGGGTGACGTAGCGGGCACAATAACTGTCTGCCTCTCTGGGATTCTCGCCCTGAGTTCCCAAGTCATTATTGAAAAGTCTATTGATTTCTTTCTTTCGGACGATGTTACTGTCTCTGTTCTTGGGTCCCTTCCGATGCATCTCCGCATAGTCCTTCTGGTGACGGTCGCGTTCTTTGCTGTGGCGTGGGCTGGTGCGACTTTCCCCGACGTCATAAACAAATAAGATCTTGGACATGTACTTCAGGATGACTATCCTTGCCCACTGGGGCACTGGTTTGGCTTCAGCACCACAGAAGTGGATGTTCATCACCATGATGGTCAGGGCAGTGGATGCTGTTATCAGGGCCATGGTTGCTATGTAGTATTTGCCTTGGGTTAAAACAACAACAACAATTTACATCAAAAGCAACTTTTTTTTCCTTCTTCTACCCCTATCCTTGCACTTCCCAATTCAAAACCTTTGAAGTTTTAAAGAGGATAGAATTCTATTTGATTAAACATCAAGTTAAATCCCCCACGCCACTAAATAACTTGTAAAAGGGTTGAATTTGATGACTTTTAGATTCTTTTTCAATTCTAACAATATGTGATTTCTTCCATTTGTCAGCAAATCAGTTTTGTCATAATCTAGAATGGACCGATCCAAGATCCAGGAGCATTGATCAAGCATGTGCTATGTTAAAGACAATAGAAATACAACGGCAATTTAATAACCACCTAATATGTCCTCTGCATCCTCCTCCCCCTCATCATCATCATTATTTTCCTTCTCCACCTCCTCCTCCTCCTTCTCATCTTCCTCCTCCTCATTATCACCAAAGTCAAACTGTGGCCCATTCATTTTGAGCACATAGCCATCTTCACATCACCACTATCACTACTACTCACCTATCAGAGGTACGTTCTCAGAAGGCGGCATAATCTCTGCAACCATTAGCTGAAATACAGTCATGGCCAAGAGCACAGTGACTCCCAGGGACACTTTTTCCCCAGAAGCTGCTGGGAGGTAAAAACTCAGGGGGGCCAAAAAAGAAATCAGCACACATGGGATCAACAAGTTAACGATATAGAAGGATGACTTCCTCTTCAGAATAAGGGTGAAGGTTATGTCCGGGTACGGCTCGGAGCAGCATCCGTACGTGATCACGTTCTTCACTGCGGGCATTCCATGGATTTCCCACTCCACGTCTTCAATGAAATCAGAGAGATCTCCACTATCCAATGCATTAAATATATCTACTTGATTACCATTATAGGTCCAGGAACCAAAGGTCAGGTTGCACTGCTGATCATCAAAAGGGAAATAAGATACATCAACTACACAGGAACTCTTGGTGATAGCGGGGGAATCCCAAGTAATAAGCCCATCATATCTGAGGACCACGTTTGTATTTACTGGCTCTGAAGATTCATCATCAGCTCTAAGGGAGAGGGAAGAGGGAAGAAGTGAAAAAATTAAAGTTGTTTATTAGAATGAAGTTTAATTCATCATCTCTTTCCCTTCCCAATTTTTTCCCCATTCCCCCAAAGTAGATCTCTATTTTTTTTAACTTTCTGCATCAGTCTCCACTATTTTACTGTTTCTTAGGCTCAGTGGATAGAGTTCAAATGTAACCTCAGCTACTTCCTGGTTATGCAAACAAACAAACACAAAACAACAACAACAACAAAAAGCACCAAAAAACATGGATAGGACTGGCTTGCTCTGATCTATGGGGATATCAAGAATTGTACACCACTGAAAAATAACTCCCTGTCTTCCCTCTCCAGACTGTCAGATTTCCAGAAAGAGCAATACTTATTTGAAGGGTCTGATTAAATGTCTTTAGTAGATAAAAGGCCATTCAATACTTTGAATTCAGGCTTTGAATTCAGGTTCGCTTGACTTGAAAGCCCGGAGTCTGTCCATTACACTGCCTGGCTACCTGTTCATCTCCAGGACTACAACTCTAGCATTTAAAGTTCCCAAGCTGTTTATGAAAAACTAATCGGTGTCTATTTGAACATGATTTACTTGATTCGCCAAAACGCATGGACTCTCTACCTCCACTACTTCCGTGGGCCAGGTACCATGCGAGGCTCTGGAACAAGGATAGAGAATAGCATCTTGTTCAGAACCGTCCAATGATCTTGTGATGGAGAGAGCCATCTACATCCAGAGAGAGGACTGTGGGAACTCAACATAATATTTCACTTTTTTTGTTGTGGTTTGCTTGAATTTTATTTTTTCTCATTTTTTAATCTGATTTTTCTTGTACAGCATGATCATTGTGGAAATATGTATGCCTATTATGGATTTAACATATTTTTTTTACCATGTTTAACATATATTGGATTATATGCCATCTGGGGAGGGGGGCAGAGGGAAGGGGAGAAAAATTGGAACACAAGGTTTTTCAAGAGTCAATGTTGAAAAAATTATCCTTGCATATGTTTTGAATATAAAAAACTTCAATAAAAATAAAATAAGAATAAATTTTAAAAGAGAATAGCATCATGACCATGTCTCCCCTTCTTGTCCTAATAGATAGCTAAAGACCCAGAATCTGGCAAGCCTGATTTCAAATCCTGTCTCAAATATTTCTCAGCTGTGTGACTCTCGACAGGTCACTTAACTTTACTCAGTCTCTGTTCCCTCATCTGAAAAATGGGGATAATAATGGCATTACTTCACAGGATTGTTATGAGGATAATGAGATAATATTTAATAAGTATGATATGATATCAATATATTTTATATATTATATCCTTATTATACAAACATTTAATAATAAGAATAAAGCACTTTGCAAATCTTAAATTGCTATATAAATATTAGCTATTATTAGTGGTACACCCCAGATTGTTCCTATTATATTAGAACTAGGGACAAAAATATTATTTAATAGCCATGAATATACTCAGAGTTCCCACAAACATCGATACTCGGGAAATCTAAGCCAGAAGAGATGCAAAAATATATTAAATATTTCATTAGACTGGTCGTTCAGTTCTCACACAACAAGGGCTTCATTTCTTGCCTGCTTGGGACATCCTTTCCTCATCATGCTTAAATTCAAACAAATCAGTAGTTGAAATACACGGCAAAAGTTGTGACAATCCCACCATGCTGTTGGTTTTGATCCCAACTTACTTGTTATAAAGAACAATATCCGGCCGCCATACTAAGTCACTGGGGATCCTGATGGTGTCTAGTCCATCATACTGGTCCCTATCCCACTTGAGATATGCATCGTACCAGATTTGGCGAATCCACAGATAGGCTGTCAAAATTTGGTTTCTCTCATCCTGCAAGAAGACTCGGGATGTAGACATTTCTAGACAATAACTCAAGCAGATGTATCCTGTAGCTAGAATATATTGTCCTCTTCTGCTTTATGACCATTTCAAGGACTTACAGTTACAACTACATCTAGTATCTTACAAAAAGTTTACTTAAGTTAACTGAGAAGCCCATTTAAAAAAAGAATTAGTCTGAGCTTAAAATGGGCAAATTTTCAGGTCCTATTTGATGAACAGATCAAATTTCTCATGAAAACATACAAGGAGAGATGGCAAGGATAGTGAGAGAGTAAAAAGAGAAGAGAAAGAAGAGAGGGAAGGAAGGAAAGAGGAGAAAAGAAGAGAGGGAGAGAGAAGAGAAAGAAGAAAAAGAGAACAAAGAGAGAAAAGGGAAAGTACAGAAAGGAGTAAAGAAAAGGGGAGAGGGAGACAGAAACAGAGACATAGAGACAGACAGAAACAGAAACAGAGAGACAGAAACAGAGACAGAAAATAGAGACAGATTCAGAGACAGAGATGGAGACAGGTTCAGAGAGACAGGAACAGAGATAGATTCAGAGACAGAGATAGAGACAAGTTCAGAGAAATAGAGACAAACAGAGGAACAGAGACAGAGACAAAGAGACAGAGATAGAGACAGGTTCAGAGACATAGAGACAGAGAGACAGAGGAACAGAGACACAAAGAGATAGAGACAGGTTCAGAGACATAGAGACAGAGAGACAGAGGAACAGAGACAGAGACAAAGAGACAGAGATAGAGACAGGTTCAGAGAGACAGAGTCAGAGAGATCAAAAAGACACAGAGAGAACACACACACACACACACACACATACACACACACATATATCTATAATGCAGAGAAGAAAAGTGAAGTCTTCTAACTATATTCTCAAATGCAGAATAAAATATATCTTTTAAACACCCACCCACCCATCTATTTTCTTTCTTTCAGCAGATTTTCAAGATCTCCCAGATAGTTTTATTTTGCTCATTCTCCTGCTGAGCAGGAGAAGGAATATTTTCCTACTTTTATGCATGAGGAAATATCAGTGAAATCAGCTCCTCTGTGAAGGGAAGACCTCTCTCCCTTAGCTTGCCCATCTCCCATTAAGGCTACCCCAAAATACCTCTTGCTCCCATCCCGTCTCCCTACCCTAGTTAAGAAGCTGTTTCTTTAGAAAATAAGGTTGGCGTCCCAAACAGCATCTCTAATCAGCGTCCATGTTTTGTCACTCACCATATCTTTAATTTGCGAGAGTGTGATCTGCAGAGTGACGTTCAGTACTTTGTCTGTATCTTCCACTGGTCTCAGGGCATTGGAGTAATCTTCAAAAAGGTCATTAAATAGCTTTTGAGCATATTTTCCTTTTGCTGCCTCTATGTCTGCATAAAAAAAAAAGTCCTGAGCAGTAGTCAGAGCAAGTCTGTATGTCAGAGCAGAAAAGGATGCTCTATGTGCCCTCCCATCTCCACCAAAGATCAGACTTGCCCCAGACTTGTTCTAAGACACACAGCTAGACTGATGGGCAGCTTTTGGGAAGCATTCACATTTATCCATCCCTTTCTGCAATGGCCTCTGGCCAGATGGGTGCTTGCCCGCAGCTTGCTCCCTGGCAGTTTCCCCTGGTCTGGTCCTGGTTCTGATTCCCCAGTCCCAGAAACACCAAGCCAGGGGGACAGATAGAAATGGACAAACACCGCTAGCTGTCCTCTCACCTCTCAGTCTTGAGGCTGCCCACAAAATCCAGCAGAGGGAAAAGCAACAATGGGGCCAGGCCATCCTAGAGATGGAAGCAGTTTTCAATTTCTTTGACTCTGAGAAATTATGAGATTTAGCCCAGATGGAAAGGCTCTATAAGTCACCAGCAAATCCTGGCCCCAGCACCAGGCCGCCACCACCACAGAGGATGGGAAATCTCTCCTGGAATTGCCCACTGAACCTTTGCTCACGCTGGCGTCCTGGGCATCCCTCCCAGACTCAGGCCCGCTCCTCATCTCAGGTAACCTGAGACCAGCCTGCTCTGCTCCTACTCATGAATGAAGCCTGAGATGATAACTTGGGGAGTCAGGCTTTGCAGCAAGCAAGGGAGCCCCTGCTGACCGTCTGCTATCTTCTCCCAGAATACTCAGATCCCACATTTGGAAGGGCCCCCTTTTCCCTCACTTCTGCCATGGAAACTTCTTTAGACTTGAAGAGATGGCTTTACATTATGGGAATTTATTCAGACTCCCAGGGAGTGATAAGAGCTAATCCTAAGGGAGGATCCCTCCCAACATACTGATATCAAGGTGAATAAAAAGTTTGCTGAAATTCTGTTATCAGCTGAACAAGATAAAGGGAGGATGAAAATGATTTTATCCAAACCAGAAGGGAGAGAAGAAAAAAAAAGGAAATAATTCCATAGTCAAAACATTAGACTGTTTACTTTTTTTTTCAGTCCTTTCACACACAGATTGTTTGCCTGTTCTTTTAGTCGTCAATTTGAATATCCTCTGGATTCAGATCTATCTACCTACCTATTTGTCTCTTTGTCTATCTATGTATCTCTCTATCTTCTGCCTCTCTCTAGCTATTTGTGTCTAGTTATCTATTTATTTATCTGTCTGTCTGTCTATCTACATATATATATATCTACTGCCTGTCTCTAGCTATTTATATCTGGTTTATCTATCTATCTATCTATCTATCTATCTATCTATCTATCTATCTGTCTGTCTATTGATCTATCTGTCTATCCATCTATTTATCTATCTATCTATCCATCCATCCATCCATCCGTCTGTCTGTCGGTCTGTCTATCTGTCTATCTATGTATCTATCTATCTACTGCCTGTCTCTAGCTATTTATATCTAATTATCTATCCATCCATCCATCTATCTATCTATCTATCTATCTATCTATCTATCTATCTGTCTATCGATTTATCTGTCTATCCATCTATCCATCTATCTATCTATCTATCTACCCATCTATCTATCTATCTATCTATCTACCCATCTATCTATCTATCTATCTATCTATCTATCTATCTATCTATCTATC
>JAJPUD010000008.1:1030746-1042041 GCA_023553655.1 Myrmecobius fasciatus | reverse complement strand
ATCTATCTATCTATCTATCTATCTATCTATCTATCTATCTATCTATCTATCTATTTCCCACTTGACCTGTGCTGAGAATCTGTCTCAGGGACCAACTTATTACTTCACCATAGAGAATTAGAGCAATGAGAGATAGATATTCTTATTTTTTTCCCCCAGCTGCCTTAATCTAACAAACCATTCTTTACCCTTCAGGAGTCTTACTTACTAAGTGGGTCAGATATCTGTCAACAACTCTCACCTATGGCTAACAAAGCTGTCTCTGTCTGCTTCCTTTTTTCAGGACTCCATTCTTTGGGAGTATTATGATGATGCTAATTTCTCCTGGCTTCCTTATTGCCTTCTGACTGGCCTGTCTGTTATTTTTAAAGATCATATTTCCCTGGTGACCTGATTTGCTGCTAACTGGTTCAGTTGATAGAACACCAAAGTCAGGAGCACCTGAGTTCAAATGTGAACTTAGACACTCACTGTGTAACCCTGGGAAAGTTATTTAAACTTGGCGAGATTCAGTTTCCTCCACTGTGTAATGAGGATAATAATAAAATCTACCTCCTAGATAGAGGATTGAATGAGATAGTATTTGCAAATGCTTAGCATACAGTTAATGCTTAATAAATGCTTGTTTCCTCTTTGGTAATCAAATTCCTATTGCCAGTCCTGAAATCTCTTGCCCAGGAAAGGTCATCTTTGACAAACTTCCTTTGATTTATTTTTCAAACTGCTCACAGATAAGGACCATGTTTATACTACTCTCATCTCCTCCACAATGCCTGACAAAATGGAGGGCTCAATAAATACTTGCTGATTGGTTGGTCACATAATTCTAGCTTATTTCACTTATTTTATTTTTTAATGGAATTTTATTTTTCCAGAGATAGTTTTCAGCATTCATCTTTGCAAAACCTTGTGTTCCAAACTTTTTTTTCCCCTTTTCTCTCCCCTGCCTCCTCCCCAAGACAGCAAGCAAGCTGATATAGGTTAAATGTGTTCAATTCTTCTAAATTTATTTGCACATTCATCATGCTGGTCAAAAAAAAATCAGATCAAAAAGGGAAAAAACATGAAAAAGAAAAAAAAAAAACAAGCAAACAAGCAACAGCAACAAAAGGTGAAAAATACTATGCTTTGATCCACATGCAGGTTCCATAGTTGTCTCTCTGGGCATGGATGATGGCACGTTCCATCCCAAGTCTATTGGAATTGCCTTGAATCACCTTATTGTTGCAAAGAACCAAATTTATCATAGTTGATCATAACGTAATCTTGTTACTGTGTACAATGTCCTCTTGGTTCTAGCAGTTCACTTCTTCCAAGACAGGAGAGATAATCATCTCACTTACTCTACATAGATCTTATATGTTCATAGTTAATTGTATTTTGTCTCCCCCCATTAAACTATAACCTCTGAAGCATAATATTTTTACTCTTTTTTCTCATGGTTTTTTTTTCCCCTTTTGGTCTGATTTTTCTTGTACAACATTACAAACATGGAAAAGTGTTTAAAAGAATTACACATGTTTAACCTATATTAGATTGTTTACTGTTTTGGAGTGGGGAGGTAAGGGTGAGAGGGAGCAAAATTTGGGACATAGAGTCTTACAAAAATGAATATTGAAAATTATCTTTACATGTATTTGGGAAAATAAAAAAAACTATTGAGGAAAAATAAATAAATAAAATAATAAATAAAAAATAAAAGGCGATCTCCTTGGGAGGCAAGATTGAGTTTTTGCCTTTCTTCATATCTCCAGCACATAAATTAGCACATAGTAAGAGCTTAATAAATACTTGTTGACTGACTCAACCACTTCAAAAATCTCGTACTCGGTTCAATAACATTTCATATTTGCTATATACAAAGCACTCTGCCAGGTGCTCGATGATATGATATTAAAAATTTTTAATCCCTGCCCTCAGGAAGTTTATATTCTCCTTGGGGAATATGGCCTATATACAGACAAGTGTAATCCAAGGTAACTTGAAGGAGAGATGGCTGACAATTGGGGGGCAGGGACAGAAGAGTGACCGGGAGGGCTCCGGAGAGGAGGTGCTATCTGAACTGGACTTTGAAGCAAAATAAAGATTCTGAGAGGCAGAGGAGAAAATGCATTCCAACCAAAGATTCTATTCAGTGAAACATCTTTAATGTGGGATGAAAAGTGGCCTATTGCTTTTTGGGGGGGAGGGGGAATTAATTATAAAGGTTGAAACTAGAGAATCATTTATTCATCTCTTAGTTATTTTGTAATTCAATTAGTCGAAATATCCCATTCTCAGAATATGCCAGTTTGCTGAGATTTCATGAAAGGCAAGTGAAAATGTGAACAGTTCAGTACAGAATCAAGCCCGATTGAGTCAGGAAGTTTGTGGTTCGAATCCCAGCTGTACTGTAATGGGGCCCCAGGCATAGAAGCTGTGATAGTATCATTCTGCAAATGACATGATCATATCACTTTGGAGAAACCACAGAACATTAAGGTCAGAAAAACAAACCAAAACCTCTAGTGAATTATGTTTCTAGAAAACACAATAATTCATTTAGAGTTCACACACACAGAGTGTTTCTTATCATCAATCACCATGATTTATTAATTAATTCATTAGAGCTCATCCTTTACAGCCTAGTTTTCAAACATTTCACAGTACTGCGACAAGTCATTTAAAAGAAAGAAAAATGTGAATCTCTATTAATGATCAGTGAAAAAATTCTTGGAGAAAAGGAAGCACATTTCAGAGGCTTCAGGATACTTTGACTTCCAGCCAAGACATAAACTTGATTCATAAGATATCTAAGAACCTTGTACCTAAAAATTCATCTGGCCGGGGAGGGTGAGAAGAAGGAACCATAGAATCATAGATTTAAGTTGTCAGAAATGACCAAAGATGGAGAAGTAGTCAAGATTGGAAGGGTTTGGGAGAGATAAACTACTAGCACATTGTTGGTGGAGCTGAAATTCAGCAAATCTATTTTTTTTAAATTTTTAAATAATATTTTATTTTTCCAAACACATCTTAAGATAATTTTCAACATTAATTTTTGTAAAACTTTATGTTCCAAATTTTTCTTCCTTCTCCTTTACTTCTCCTCTTCCCCCAAACAGGAAGTAATCTGATTTGGACGTGCAATTCTTTTAAGTTTATTCCCATATTTGTCATGCAACTATTTTTGGAAAGCAATTAGGATTTATGCAAATAAAGTGAATAAAATGTGCATTTGTTGTGATTGTTTAGTTGTGTCAGATTCTTCATGACTGTGGGGTTTTACTTTTTAACTTTTTTCTTTTACTTTTTTCCCCAATTGCAAGTTAAGACAATTTTTAACATTTGTTTCTTTTTCAAAAATTTTGCATTCCAAATTCTCTCCTTCCCTCCCTCTCTTCGCATTGAGAAGGCAGCATTTTGATTTAAATTATAGATGTGCAGTGAAGCAGAACATATTTCCATTTTGTAAAAGAAAACATAAATACCAAAAAACCCCAAGAAAATAATAAAGTTTTAAAAAAATATGTTTCAATCTGCATACATATTTCATCAGTGCTTTCTCTGGAGGTAGATGGTATTTTTCATCATAAGTCTTTCAGAACTGTCTTGGACCATTATATTGTCAGAAATACCTCAATCATTCATAGTTGATCATTGTATAGTATTGCTGTTGCAATACTCCTAGTTTTCCTAGTTTAAAGGAGTGAGTCCTAGTGCGCACTTCACTTTGCATCAGTTTATTTAAGTCTTTTCAGGTTTTTCAAAAGCATCTTGCTCATCATTTCTCATAGTATAATATTCTATCACAATCACATACCAAATTTCTTCAGCCGTCCCCCAATTCTTTGCCATAAAAAGAGCTGTTATAAATATTTTTGTACATATTTTTCCTTTTTAATTTTTTTTTATTTCTTTGGGATACAGACTTAGGAGTAATATTTCAGTCAAAGAGTGTGCACAATTTTATAGTCCTTTGGACCTGTGTCCAAATTGCTTTCCAGAATGGAAAATCAGTTCCACCAATAGTACATTAGTGTTTCAATTTTCTGTATGGGGTTTTCTTAGCAAAGATACTGGAATTGTTTGTTTTTCCCATTTACAATGGATTAAGACAGAGAATAAGTGACTTGTCTAGAATCACACAGGTAGTGAGTGTCTGAGGCCAGATTTTAATACAGATATTTCTGACTCCAAGTCTAGCACTCTTATCTACTAAGTTACTTAGCTGCCTTTAAAATGTCAACTATCCCATGGTAGTTGACATGGGCATATGATCCATGTAGGTCATTGATGAAAAGTTCCCATACTTACCAAATTACCTATAGAATCACTTATTTTTTTTTTTTTTTGTGGTAGCAAGGAACTGGAAACAAAGTAGATGCCATTGATTAAGGAATGATTAAACATATTGTGATACATGAATGGAATGGAATATGAAGAATACAGAGAAACAGTAAAAGACTTATGTAAACTGATGCAAAATGAAATAAGCAGAGCCAAGAAAATAATATACATATTGACTACAAGAGCATAAGAAAAAAGAATATCAATCAGCAATTAAAAGTAAATATTACAAAATTAAGAAGGAACCAACATGAAATATGAAAAAATGCTCCCATCCCCTCTCCCTTGCAGAAATGTGAGGTCTACAGGTACAGAGCATCACATATATTTTCAGATTTTTTCAATACATTCCTTGATTTTTCTGATTTTTTTCTCTTCCTTTTCTCTTTCTTCTATTTCTATTCCTTCTATACTTCCTTCTAACAAAATATTGTTATTTGGGAAGGTTTCCCTGGAAGGAGGAAAGAGAAGAAATTATAGAAGGAAACTTGGTGATATAAAAACAAAATATGCCAATAAAAATTATTTTTTAAAATGTAAGCTCATTGAATTTGGAGCTATGCTCAAAAAGTTATCAAACTGTGCATACCATTTGACCCAGCAGCGTTTCTATTGGGCCTATATCCCAAAGAGATCTTAAAGGAAGGAAAGGGCCTCACATGTGCAAGAATGTTTGTGGCAGCCCTTTTTGTAGTGGCTAGAAACTGGAAATTGAATAGATGCCCATCAATTGGAGAATGGCTGAATAAATTATGGTATATGAATGTTATGGAATATTATTGTTCTGTAAGAAATGACCAGCAAGACTATTTCAGAGAGGCTTGGAGAGACTTGCATGAACTGATGCTGAGTGAAATGAGCAGAACCAGGAGATCATTGTACATGGCAACAACAGTACTATATGATGATCAATTCTGAAGGACATGGCTCTCTTCAACAATGAAATGTTTCAAATCACCTCCAATTGTTCAGTGAAGAAAGCCATATATACCCAGAGAGAGGGATGTGAAATGTGGACCACAACATCACATTCTCATACTCTGGATTGATGTTTGCTTACATTGTGTTTCCTTTATCTGATATATTTTTTGTGTAGATAAGATTTTTCTTGCATAACAATGATAAGTTTGGAAATATGTATACATATATTCGATTTGCCAATATTTTAACATAATTAACATGTAGTGGATATCCTGCCATTTAGGGGAGGGTTGGGGAGTAGGGGGGAAAAATTTGTAACAGAAAGCTTTGTAAGGGTTAATGTTGAAGAATTACCCACACATATGTTATGCAAATAAAATTTTAAAAAATTAAAAATTAAAAAAATGTAAGCTCATTTAACACAGGGACTATCTCACTCTTTAAAATGAAATTTTATATATTCAATAACAAAAATCGATTTCTTCTTCCTCCTACCTCTACTCCGATTCAGGAAAAGGGGGGTACTTTTGTTATAAATATGCAATGAAATTTTGTTACAAATATACAATATGCAAGCAAATATGCATTGGCCATGTCCAGAAAATGTATATCTCTCTCTGAATTAATTACCTTTTTGTCAGCAGGTAGGTAGGTGTTTCATCAGCCTGAAATCATGTATTAATCATAGTTCAGTCATGCAGTGATGAGACTTTGTCTTACTTTTTTGTGTTCTCCAGGACCTAGGTCAAGGCTCGACTTGCAATAGTTCCTTTAAAGTATCTTGTGGTTCATTTATTCATTTTAGAACTTTTAATATTCCATAAGTACAAAGTGCAGCGGTTGGGCTCTCCTTTGGTTATCCCTTGCCCATAGACTTCTCCACCTCCTTTTCTAATGATGTATTTTATAAATACTTATCTTTTATACCACTGTTTGTGCACAGGTAAATATTGCTCATGCATGTCATGCCTCAATGGAGACTACATGTGTTTCTAATGTCCTTTGATTCTTAAAAAATCATTTTTTATGATTACTATTATGATCGCACAGCTACAAGGAGAATACTGATGTTAAAAAGACAGAAACATTAAAAACACTCCAGATATCATTATATCTGCATGTGACAAATTCTCCTGTAGTATCCCAGAGATAATTCTATTACCACAAAAACCTGTATTTTTTGTTTTGGTTTAAAAAGGGGGGGGAGGGAGAAGTTGTTGGATTATCTCTTCTAATAACTACCCACCATGGCCCCTCTCATTTCTCTCTGTTTGCAATCAACATCACATCATATTAATGATGATAAACATCATGTTCCCCAATAGTTCTGCTAACATCACAGATGTCTCCCAAACAGAAAAAGACCAGGAAACGCCATTGTAATAGAATAAAAGATGCAGTCCCACTATGGCCTTCCATGGTGAAAAAATTATCCAGCCACATCAGGGAGCACAGAAAGTTCCAAATTTTCTCCCTCCCTTTCCACCCCCCCCCCTTATTGAGAAAATGAGCAATTTAGTAATTCAGGAAAAGTTGATAAAGTTCATTAAAATAAATTAATAAAGCCAAGAAATGTTCATGAATGACAAGAGACCACATAGTATTTTTTTTGTTTTTTTTTCTGGGCAGGAAGGCAACCTGATAAATGATAGGGAGTGTTCAATTCCTCCAGGTGAATGATCTAAAGAGATAGTATTAAACACAGAGGTGTCTTGCCAGGAGATATATAGTGTTTCCCACAGAAATAACTTAAGTCTTGACTGTTAAGAGTTCTGTCTAGCAAAGCTTTGTGGGTCTTTTCTATCCTGTGTCATAATTCTTTTTAGAGCCAACGGACAAGCTGTATTTATGAACACATCCTTTTGAACCAATGTTATGTTCTCTCCTACAGAAAAAAGCCTGTTTGCAGATGAACCTGACTAGTGGAAAACTGGCAGAAACATTCAATGAGAAAAGCTCTGATGCCCGTGAAAGATTAGAGAAAATTTACTGTTGGTATTAGCAGTGCAATGTTCATACAGATTTTAGGCAGGCCCACAGAGGTTTGTTTAAAGAAAAACTCTTCTCAAACCATAAAGTATTAAGTAAATACGAGCCTTCCCACACTGAAGCTTGATATCAAGACTACTTGATGCCTTTCTAGCTTTTTAGGTTATATCTTGGATAGGGAGGCAGTATAATGAAAGTGGAAGAAACAATTGATGTGAAATCACAGAATGTGGGTTCAAATCCCATTCTGCCAACTGGCAGTGTGATCTTGCCCACATAATTTAACATCTCTGAACTTTTCTTTCCTCATCTGTAAAATGAAAGGATGAGATTAGATAATCCTGAAGGCTTCTTCCAGTTTTAAATCTATCACTTTATGGTCAGGGATATACTAAACTCAGATCAAACTGATTCAGGAGAGTTGATTGTTAAATTTTCAGTGTGTACATCTTCATTTATTATTATTTTTTATTGTCTAGGCTTAAGAAAGTGATGGAGAAAGGTTTATCATGCAGATTCAATCTAAAAATGTGTAGTGTGTTTATATTCCCCCCACCCCCATCCCAGCACACCATTGTTTATGATCTTTCAGAAATTATTTGTTAACATGGATGGAATACTTTTTCAATTTTTTGTTTTTAATTAACAAATATTTATTTTGTCTTCCTCCCATCTCCCTCCCTTCACTGGGAGAGAACAAAATCCTTGTAACAATTATGTATATTTGAGCGAAACAAATTCTTGTGTTCGCCATGTCCAATAAGGTATGTCTTATTCTGAATCGAGTTTATCAAAGCTCTGTGATAGAATATATCTTAATTATTATTCTATGAATATTATTATTTTTAATAGTATTTTATTTTTCCAAATATATGCAAAGATATTTTTCAACATATACCTTTGCAAAATCTTGTGTCCCAAATTTTTCTCCCTCTTTCCTTCCCTTCCCCTTCCCCAAGAGAGCAAGCAATCCAATATAAGTTAAACGTGAAATTCTTCTAAACTTATTTCCAGAATATTACTTTTTTTAGTTTATTTTTAATACACATTGTTTTATGAATTGTGTTGGGAGAGAAAAATCAGAGCAAATGGGAAAAACCACGGAAAAGATTTTTTAAAAAGTCAGAAAAAAGAAGTGTACACAGCATGTATTGATTTACACAGACTATTATTCTTTTTTTTTTTAATTTTATTTGCATAACATATGTGTGGGTAATTCTTCAACAATAACCCTTACATAGCTTTCCGTTACAAATTTTTCCCCCAACTCTCCACCCCTCCCCTAGATGGCAGGATATCCACTACATGTTAATTATGTTAAAATATTGGTAAATTGAATATATGTATACATATTTCCAAACTTATCATTGTTATGCAAGAAAAATCTTGTCTACACAAACGATATATCAGATAAAGGAAACACAATGTAAGCAAACATCAATCAAGGAGTATGAGAATGTTATGTTGTGGTCCACATTTCACATCCCTCTCTCTGGGTGTATATGGCTTTCTTCAGTGAACAATTGGAGGTGGTTTGAAACATTTCATTGTTGAAGAGAGCCATGTCCATCAGAATTGATCGTCATATAGTACTGTTGTTGCCGTGTATAATGATCTCCTGGTTCTGCTCATTTCACTCAGCATCAGTTCATGTAAGTCTCTCCAGGCCTCTCTGAAATCATCTTGCTGGTCATTTCTTACAGAACAATAATATTCCATAGTATTCATATACCATAATTTATTCAGCCATTCTCCAATTGATGGGCATCTTTTCAATTTCCAGTTTCTTGCCACTACAAAAAGGGCTGCCACAAACATTTTTGCACATGTGGGGCCCTTTCCCTCCTTTAAAATCTCTTTGGGATATAGGCCCAATAGAAATGCTGCTGGGTCAAAGGGTATGCACTGTTTGATAACTTTTTGAGCATAGCTCCAAATTGTTCTCCAGAATGGCTGTATCCGTTCCCAGCTCCACCAACAATGCAAGTGTCCCAGCCCTCCCACATCCCCTCCAACATTCATCATTAACTTTTCCTGTCATTTTAGCCAATCTGACAGGTGTGAAGTGGTATCTCAGGGTTGTCTTGATTTGCATTTCTCTGATCAATAGTGATTTGGAGCACCTTTTCATATGACTATAAATAGTTTTAATTTCATCCTCTGAAAATTGCACAGACTATTATTCTTAAAATGTACTTATATCCTTACATTCCCAATGCTTAGCATAGTATTTGGCACATGGGTAGATGTTTACCCCAAGTACATGAAGTCTTCCCCTGGTGGAATGGGAGGATGAGAATAATTTGTTCCAACAGTCATGAAGGCACTGTGGAGACCTTAGAGATTGGCTAGACAACCAAGACATTCATGCCATCCACCATATTCTGAATCATTGCCACTTGTCTTGACAGTGTCCTGCCGCTATATTTCAATGACACTAGTAGAGAGAGTGACTTTGAGAAACTCTGTCTCACTTAAAGCCAACTCACACACAAGTGGAGACATCATCCCATGATGTCACTGATCTCTTTGAAAACTGAGGATGAATAACAAGATGCTCAATAAATGTAAAATGAGAAAGTTAATGTGAAATTGTTTATCAAAATCAAATTTTAGCTGAATCAAATAAAAATATTTGTGCAGGAAAGTTTAAAAACATATTTAAAATCCATACCGTACTAACCACAGACTTTCTATAGCTAGTATCAGGATTTCTTTAGCCCTTTCATCAAGTTAATCCAAGTGTGATATAGTAGAATGAGCATTGGACTGGGAATGAAGCAAGTTGAATTCAAGACTCTACTTACAAAGCCCATTTGTTTGGCAACTTTAGACACTCTCATTATTACTTCTTTGGGCTTTATCATTGAGTTAAGTGGTTTTACTGACCTTTCCAACTCTTAATTGTCTGTGAGTCTGGCTTGAGATATGAAATTGTTACCCAATGTACATTAAATATTTCTTAGCCACAAAGAGGAAAGGAACTATGAGGGACAAATAGCAAAGCTCTATCTTTGAGGCAAACTGAGAAATGAAAGGATTAAAAGGCAAAAATAGGAAAAGCAAACAAAAACAGATATACTGAACAGCATACCCAAGATAAGTCAGTTTATCCTGAATTCATAAAGTGAAAAGCAGATGGAAATAGCCTTACTGTCTAGCAGGGCTATTGAACTGCAGCTACAGAAGAGGGCAGACAAATGCCCTGGATGCTGGGCTTGAGGCTACCTTTTCCCTTCTGCTCTCTTCTTAGAGAAATGAACTTGGATGCCATGGGCATCTGTTTTGGAGAAAGTGCCATGCTGATCAATGAACAGGGAAATAATACAGTATCTCTTTCAGTGTTGATGCCTTTTTAGATTTCTTTCAGTAATGGGGGAGTGAAATGTATTCTGCTCACATGCTGAAACCTACTATATATTTTGTACCTGTATAAGGATCTATTGCTTGTCCAAGTGTTTTTCTATTTCTTATAAATATTTCAAGTTCTTCTATATATATGTATATGTATACATATATATAGAAGAACTTGAAATATATATATATATATACGTATATATATATATATATACAGAGAGAGAGAGAAAGAGAAAGAGAGAGAGAGAGAGAGAGAGAGAGAGTTAAAATATTGATTTCCAGAAAGACTCTTATAGTAATAGTCATTGGTACTGACTTTAAGGCAAGAGGGATGCAATTTATTCAGAAAGGTCCTAAGAATAATGAGATAAACTGTTTTTACTATAAAGGAGGAATATATAATGATTATTTCCAAAAAGACATTTCTTCTTGTTTCATGCTTTTAAGATCATGAAATGAAATAGAAAAAAATCTCAACAGGCAGTAATAATGGGTTGGATCAAGTAGGATGAAACCTTATAGAGATAAACAGAAATTCCTGAACCTGGGATTAAAAAATACTTCTCAAGGACAAGATAGACAGGAAGCAACAGCTTATATTAAAATCATCTGGGAGTTTAGTGATATATATATATATATGTATATATATACGTATATATATGTATATATATACGTATATATATACATACATATATATAT
>JAJPUD010000008.1:1012665-1030346 GCA_023553655.1 Myrmecobius fasciatus | reverse complement strand
AAAAATTCCTTCAAATCACTGATCACTATTAGTTATTATTAATCATGATAAATCATAAGAATAATACATATTAAACTTTTTTGATTTCATCTCATAACTAGCAAATTGGCAACATTGAGAAAAGATGGTAATAGTCAATATTTGAAGAATTGTAGAAAGAGAAGAACAATTTTGAATATGCTATTGATGAAGTTGTGAATTAATCAAACCCATTCAGGAGTAGGGAAAAGAAAATGATTGGGGAAACTTTTTGATGATGAATTGATTTAGATTCAGAAGGATGAACCAAATTTAGGACTATAAGAACAGTGAAACAAGTCACCTCTTTTATCCATTTTACTCCACTCCATCTAGCTTTTCTTGAGTTTTCAAGCCTGATTGCAGCAAGGAAATAGGAGAAAATGGGCAAATGTGTCTCCAGGTAAGCAAGAGACTGGAGTTCTGGATGTTTAGGTCCTGTCTATCGTTTCTTGCTTTTCTCTCTCTCTTTTTTTTTTTTTTTTTCTGGGCACAGATCAGAAACTAGTGAAATCGAAAATGGTCTTTTCCAGTCCTGAATGATACCTCACTGAAAATCCTGAGTACTAGTGTTTGAGAATCAGGAATTACATCCCTCTCTGCCCACTGGAAGTAGATTTAATAGTGTTTATGATAGTGTTTTTAAGTGTTTTTTTCAGGGAAGAAAAACACCACTAGGTGGCTCTTGCAGCTAACACAAGCCATGCCCCAGGGTCCAGGAGATCTAGATTTTGCCCACATTTCCTGATATTATTGCTAATTTTTTGGATGATGTGGGTCTGAAGTAAATGGGGAATACTGGCTCAGTAATCCTACATAGGGTTTTGCTCATCCAGAGAAAAGTAATATAAGCATTTTGTTTCTTGTTTTGATCATGTTCATCTCTGAGTCTTTTAAGCATTTTCTAAAGTGGAAGAAGAAAAAAGAATCTGTCCCATAATTTTGATATTGGCTATATTATATGTGGAGTACCCATGTGGGGAAGGGAATATATTATTTAAATATGGGGAAGTCTAGGCATGAGCCATAACTAAGATTTATTTTGAAGATTTCCTTAGAATTTTATTATAAGGGGAAGATAGAGCTAAGGAGGGAAACTGCCCTTCTTG
Organism: Myrmecobius fasciatus; assembly: GCA_023553655.1. Lineage (NCBI taxonomy): Eukaryota > Metazoa > Chordata > Mammalia > Dasyuromorphia > Myrmecobiidae > Myrmecobius > Myrmecobius fasciatus. The sequence continues at coordinate 1,029,219 of JAJPUD010000008.1, read as the reverse complement.
GTGGTAGGCCCAAAGGATCAAAACTATGGAATCCCAGACATAGTCCTGGAGATGTCCTAGGCCATAGGTAACTTATGAGAAAGTGTAAGGAAAACTGAGATGTGAAAGCACCAACAACTGGAAGTAGAATACAGATGGAGGATGACATCTGACTTGAGCCTTGAAGGAAGGTCAAAGATGAAGAAAGCAGACACTCCAATTATGAGAAAGATGTATCTTGGGCAAATGCCCAAGTGGCAGGAAATGGAGTTGGAATTCATAGATGACTAGTAATTTGGTCTAGCTGGATTGTGGAGTTCATGAAAGGAAATAGCATTTTTTTTAAGTCTGGAAAAGTAGATAGATTCTGAAGAGCCCTTAATATCAAGCTAAAGAATATATATTTAAAGAAATGAAAATAGTTCTCAAGATGAAAAGGGAAAGCACAGCTAGATCAGATCAAGGATATATGAAAGAAATCTACTCTACACAATTTGATATTATTAATGGATCTATTCCCAACATATCTGAAAGGGGGGCAATACCAAAAAATTGAAAGCAGGTCCTGATGATATTAATATCCAAAAAGAATTCACCAAGAGGACTTTAATAGCTACCAACACATATGCCTATTGTCTCATAAAATCTTAAGGATCATGATCTATGCTTATTGGAGGATGTCCTTGATGGAAATGTGTGAAGGGAACAGGTGGGTTTCTGTATATGAGCATAATCTTTTGTTGCAGAACAAAATTTACAATCGATTGAAAATTGTAGAAAATATCAGGTCCCACTATATTTATTGTTGACCAAAAAAAATTGATTCAGTCAAGGAAAATGCCCTTTTAAGAACTCTCATCCAACAAAGTGTCTCCTGTGCACATAAAGTTGTAAAAAGTTCCTTGATAGATACTTTGCACATAACAAACATTTAATATTTATCACAGTGAGTTGAATTATAACAGTTGTAAAATAACAATAAACAATATAGAGCAGTATATACTTAAATGTTTAATCATATGATATAGATTATAAATGTACCAGGGATCAGAGAAGAATGAGATCATGGAAGTGAAATGTCACAAAGGCAGCTGGGTGGGTGCAACAGTGCCAGTCATAGAGATCAGGAGTGTCTGAATTCAAACCCAGCCTCAGATACTAGCTATGTGGCCCTGGGCAAGTCACTTAATCCTGTTTGCCCTCATTTGTAAATGATGAGTTTCCTCATCTGTGAAATGAACTGGAAAAGGAAATGGAAAATCTTTGCTAAGAAAACCCCAAATGGGGTCACAAAGAGTTTTACATGATAATTGAATGTGTCACAGAGGAAAGCATGTTGAATTTGGAGTCAATTGACCAAGTCTGAATTCTAGTTCTGTTCATTATTGTCTGTGGGACTTTGGGCAAATCATTTAATCTCTCTGTCCTTCAGTTCCCTCATCTATAAATTTACAGTTGCTCTGTTAGCATCTGCCATTTTGGTTAAAATATCTACCACTTTAATCTAGAGAGCTTTGGGTGATGAAACTATATTCCTTTGAAAACTCGACTGACATGGATAGAGCACTGACTCTGGAGTCAGGAGGACTTGAATTCAAATGTGACCTCAGACACTTAAATCTTCCTAGCTGTGTAACCCTGAACAAATCACTTAATCCCAGTTGCCTCTCAAAAAAAGAGAAAGAAAGAAACAGAGAGAGAGAGAAGGAAAGAAAGAAAGAAGAAAAAAAGAAGGAAAGGAAGGAAGAAAAGAAGGAACGAAGGAAGGAAAGAAGGAAGGAAGGAAGGAAGGAAGGAAGGAAGGAAGGAAGGAAGGAAGGAAGGAAGGAAGGAAGGAAGGAAGGAAAGAAGGAAGGAAGGAAGCAAGGAAGGAAGGAAGGAAGCAAGGAAGCAAGGAAGGAAGGAAGGAAGGAAGGAAGGAAGGAAGGAAGGAAGGAAGGAAGGAAGGAAGGAAGGAAGGAAGGAAAGGAAAAAGAAAGATAGGAGGAAAAGAAAAAAGAAACCAGAAAACTCAACTGACAAGAACTGGCTTCAAAAACAGTACTTGGAAAAGGGACCAAACTGAATATTTCTCAGAGGACTAGAAAGATACAAACAGGAGTGAGAAGTTTCAGATATTCTAGTTACAGAAAGCTATTTGGAGGAATTCTATAAGTAATGAGCAGGGAAAAAAAATAGAACCAGTAATTTTTTTGAGGGGGGAATTGTTAAGTGCATCATGCCTTAAATCAATGGGCATTTATTAATAAAATTTCTGCCTCTCACCAATGGTCATTGGCTTTGTGGGCACTAAACAGTAAGGGCTATTATTAGATGCAAAAGTTATAATTTACAACTAGTTCCTCAAACTCATTAAAACAGAATTCATTCAACAGGATGTCACAGGAGTGGAATTTTGTTGCCTCCCAATGCTCTTCCCATTTAGGATTTGGGCTTAACACAATTATACCTTTCTTAGTAGGGTTAGCCTATCTAAATTAGGAAGGCTGGCTCACCTGGAGTTTTGACTGGACCACTCCCTATATTCTGGGACCTATAATTTCTTGCTAACCACTTCAAGGCTTTCTGGGACAGCATCATAGCTTGCCTTCCCTCAACTAGGTCTTCTGGCTTAGGTGGGGACTCTTGCCAGTTCCTGATTGGATCCACCAAATTGTTGCCAACTGATTGATATGTTTTGTCTTAAACAATTCCTGTCACCTCCAGAGTGACATGAGAGGTTGATGGAGATGCAAGAAGTCAGTAGGACAGAGCAATCTGCACATTTAAATGCATCTTGCCCCATAGGAACAAGCCAAAGACAACGAACCAGAGAGATATAGATATAAATAGATATCTTCACAACACTATTGGTCAATTAATTTTTACCATGAAATGCACCTTGAAGTTGACACAATTCCTTTTGTAATAATCAGACAGGTTAGTATTATATTAATATTAATTAAATAATACCAATATTATATTATATTGATCCTAACTACAAGATCTCCCATCTATTTTCTTAAGTTGCGGCTTTATACCAAAACTATACCTAGAAATTCTGACACCCAGGACAAATAGAACAAGATATGACACCTCAAATCATCTTTCAAAGATAAAGTCGATTGAGCAGGAGCCTGGTGACCGACCTTGCACCTGAAAACACAAGACTTCATGGGGGAAAGAAACCTGAAAGATCACTCCTTGATGGGAAACAGATCCAGGGGCATCATCTGCTGTCAGGAGGTGAGTGATGAGGAAAGAGTTTAGGGAGGATCTCACCTATGATGCAGATTCCTGGAGAAGGAAATGTGTCATCTTGTAATTTCCTGTTTCAAGTCATTGTTCTTACAGGTAAGTAGAGTTTGTCTCACTTAGTCCTAATTTCTCTTTTTTTTTTTTTATCTTCCTTCCTTCTATTGCTCCCCTTTCCCTTCTCTTTCCCTTTTATTGTTGAGTGGAATACATTTCTGTAATCAGCTCTGTGTATATCTTCCATCCTTGAGCCAGTTTAGACAAAAGAGATATTCAGTGACAGCCATTCTCCTTATCCCTTGTTTCTTTACATGTCTACTTATATTCAACAATATTTCCTAATTATTTTTTCCCCATCCCCTGCCTCCAACTCTTTTTTTTCCTCTTTTCATTCTTCATTTAAAATCATTAAGACATAAAAATTACTCTCAGGTCCCCTGTCTAATTAGACTATTTTGAATGATCCCTGCTGATGATAAGATACAGAGACAACATCATCTCCCCATATTAGAATTTAAGAATTTTTTTCCATGTTTAGTTCTTTAACATTATTCTTTCAAGTTTAACTTTTTTAATGTTTCTCTTAACCAAAGTTTCTATTCAGCTCTGGCTTTTTTCAACAGGAATGCTTAGAAGTCTCTATTTTTAAAAATGAATACTTTGGAAGACTTGGATAAACTGATCATCATTCATAATTTTAGAAGACCAGAAATGAAACATGCTATCTGTGACAGAGAGGTAATGGATTCAGGATGCAAATAAAATAGGCAACTAGGTGATACAGTGGATAGCACACCTGGCCTTGAGTTTAAATTTGACCCCTGCCTGGGCAAGTCACTTAATCCTATTTACCTCAGTTTCCTCATCTGTAAAATGAGCTGCAAAAGGAAATGGCAAACCATAGCAGTATCTTTCAAAAAAAAAAATCCCAGAGTCAGAAATAACTGAACAAGAATTTCAGAATAAATTTGAGAGAATTTGTTTTGTCTAACTATGCCTATTTGTTATTAAAATAAATTGTTTTGTTTCCTTTTGGGGGGGATCTAGGAGAGAAAATAGATTTGGGTTGTTGTAGAGGAGTGAAAGATATGGAATATGGCAATAACTTTCAAATAAGGTCACTGTTATTATTTAATAAATTTAATTGTTTTACTTTGTTTAAAGATCTCCCATGAGTGGATTAGAAATACAAATATTTTAAAACTAAAAACAAAATATGTCCACAAAACTTAACAACATATTTTCCATAGGGCCTATCTAGTTATAGCTTCTTGATTTTTCCTTTCTCTCTCCTTTCTCCTATCACTAACTCAGAAGTAGATGCAGGGCAAAGAAGGTAATTGGAAATTTTTAGTGTAAGGTTTGCTGCTATATTCCTTTCCCCACACTGCCTTTCCTCTAAATCTTCAAGGTCCCATAGGGATTTTCAATCTCAAAGGGAGATTATGGATTTTGACACTTGAATTTTATGAAGGGCACCTGATTTTGTTGGTTAATTAATCTTGATGGCTAATTATCACTTTTGCAAAGGAAGGAATGCTGGGGAAGAATAGGGGAGAATAAAATCTGTTTCTTAAATATAGACCCAAGTTTCAAATGTTGAACATTTTCAGCACTTAACTTACAAAGAAAAAAAAGATATCCAAGCTAATCTCAAAAAAAGAATGAAGAAAAAAGACTTTCAAACCAATTTTTAATACTTTAATTCAAATCTTTAGTCTTTGTGGAAGATTTCTGTGTTAATTCCCACTCAGCCACTAGATGTCCCTATACACTTTTCACAAGATCTTAATGTAGAATTAGGCTAAAGATCACATCATCAGTTAATTAAATCCTGTTTTTCTTTTCTCTTACAAGACTCTCCGCAATTTTCTGGTTTTGAAACAAAATGACAACAATATCAAACCCAGAGAAGTCTATTTATTTATATAAGATTTCTCACTAGGAACTGATGCCGGTTATAGATGCTATTAAAAAAAAAGTGAATTAACATTAAAGTTTGCACTTAGTTAACAGTCTCCTTAGCCTTCCTTTTCCCCTCTTCTCCCTCATCTCAAACACTCCAGGGCACATTGCTTTAGCCAGGGTGGACCCAAAGAACAGGCAATCTTATGATGATCCCCAGGAAGGGACCTTCTTCACCCTGACTTTAATAGCTGTACCCATTTCTGATGCCATAGGCAGTTAAATATGGGTTGTTAGCAATTCAATTAAACAAATTTTCAAAGGTCTTCAATGCATAAATCCTTTGGGGCTGGGGGACTGGGGGGCTAAGGGGGAGGAAGATGGGAAATGAACCAAAAGACAGATAGTCCTGTGCTCAAGGAGCTTGGAATCTGGGGGAAGAAACAAGACAAGAGATAAATATGTGCAGTTCAAGGCAGCATGGGATATGTGAAAAGGAAAAATATTAATGCCATGTGAATATTTGGGGAGGGAGGGGGGCATTGAGAGGAGGGGCAGGGGTCTGGTCAGTCATGATGATGATACATCTATGGACTTATGGGACATCAGCGGACTGATGATGCGAACAGTGACCTATCCATGCCTTCCTGATCTGTGTTTTACTGTTTATTTATTTGTTCAACAAGTATTTATTAAGTGCCTGCTATTGATGAGGTGGAGATATTCTTTAGAAACCCTAAGACTACCCAGCCTTGGGAGTGCCACAAAAGATGCCAGCTGTCAGAGAAACAATCTGTTGGTCAATAAGCCATAGAACTCAATGACTGGACCTTCCCCACCCCTACCACTCCTCAATTGCACCTCTAAGCCATAAGATCAATGGCTTCTTTCCTATAAAATTATCTTTTTTACCTTCCTCGCTTTGCTAGATTCCCTTGGAACTTTAGCCCTTTCAATGGGCGTTACAATTACAATCGATCTTGGCCTCTTGGAGACTAATTGAATTTGCCAACTTGGAGAACCTAATCTTGCTGGGGTATCTTCCACCTCAACACATTATGGTAAGCACAGTTAGGTGGCACAGTGGATAGAGAGCACTGGGCTTGGAATCAGGGACGCTCACCTTCCTGAGTTCAAATCTGGCCTCAAACACTTACTGGCTGTGAAACCTTGGGCAATCATTTAACCCTATTTGCCTCAGTTTCTTCATCTGTAAAAGGAGCTAGAGAAAGAAATGACCAACCACTCCAGTATCTTTGCCAAATGGCCAAAAATGGTTAAAAAAAAAAAAAAAAGGTGTCCTTGAATAACAAATGTGCTAAACACTGGACTGAATGCTAGGGAAACACAATAATGACAAAAAAACAGTTTCTGTTCTCAAGGAGCTTATATTTTATTGGAGGAGTACAATATGTATATATACTATACACACAAAAATTATATATACATATATAAATATACATACATGCAAACTATATATATGTATATGTATATACACAGAGAGACAGAGAGACAGAGACAGAGACAGAGACAAACGGAGAGATACAGAGACAGAGAGAAACAGAGAGACAGAGAGACAGACATACAAAGAGAGACAGAGACAGAGAGAGACAGAGAGACAGAGAGAGACAGAGAGAGACAGGCAGAGAGAGAGAGAGAGAGAGAGAGAGAGAGAGAGAGAGAGAGAGAGAGGAGAGCCCTAAATTTCATTCAAGGAGAAATCCCCAGCCAGATCCTCTCATGTCAGTTTTTTCCCAGTCTTGTATTCCCCTCAGCAGCAATCTGAAATGGAATTGACATTGTCCATCTTGCCAATCAAAGATGGAAATCAAAAATACCGGAAGCAACCACAGAGCCCCAAGAGAGCAAAGAGCCTAACACCCCATCATAGAGACCGACTCTCTCCTTTTCCCCCTGCCCCATCCCTCCCAGGGCAGGACATCAGTCTCCACCAGTGAGGAGAAAGCCCCACACCAATGAGCATGGCACTCGAGTTACCTTTGTGTCCAATGATCTTACCAGTGGAACTTAAGAATTAAAAGGATAGCCAACGTTGAGGTTGTGTGTAACTTACTTTTTTTTTTAATAAGATTTTTTTCTTTGATTTGTGTGTAACTTCTTGCACACAATCCAGCCAGTCTTCCTCTTTATTCAAGTCCCAGCTCAGTGCCCATCACTCTCCAAGATACACAAATGTATGAGCACATCAAGTTCCGAGTCAGAGCTGGGGCAAATGTGATTTTCATCCACCTTTCCTTCCAACCTGAATGGTTAAACCACTTTCTTTCCCATTACTGTAAAATAAGTAGAACCAGTATTGTTATTTGTATTTTATAAAAGAAGAATTCAAAACCGAATTAAATGACATATCAACAGTCACACCAAAGACAGTATACTGAGTTTAGAATCAGAGGACTTATAATTGACTTGCATGATCCTGGGCAAATCATTCAATTCAATTTAGTGTTAATTAATTGATTAATTATTGCAGGGCAATCAGGGGTAAGTTGAGTTTCTGAGAGTAGTTTTGAGCTCCACGATTCTGACTCCAGGGCTGGTGCTCTATCCATTAAGCCACTTTGCTGCCCCTAATTTAGTGTGTTTATTATTATCATTCAGTCATGTCCAACTTTCTTGCCCTTCTCCCCCTCCTGGATCACTGCACAGCAAGCCCTCCTGTTCTCCATACTGTCTAGGGTGTTTTCTTGGCAAAGATACTATAGGGGCTTGATCGGGACTCTCCATCTTGGGTATCCCTGCCCAGGGCAGCTCAAAGTTTCCCTGAGCCGCTCAAACTTCTCCCCACAACAAGGCAGTGATCCTCTGTGCAATTATTCTATCTGGTTCAATTGCCCCATCTCTAAAACGAGGTGATTGGAATAGATATTCAATAAGGTCCTTACTAGCTAGCTCTAAATCTCATATGTGGTACAGCTAAAACTCAAACATGGTTATTCTGATGCTAGGTCCAAAGTTCTTTCTTTCTTGGGTCAAAGTTCATAGAGGAAGTGGTACTTAAATTAACCTTAAAGGAAGAGGATTCCTAAAGGAAGCAAAGGTGAAAGATCACATAAAATATAGATGATGGGGTCCAGGGAAGGGATTCATGGGAAAGTTAACACAGTTTCCAAACTTGGCCTTGGCATTTTCTCCCTCATTTTTACTTATTTGACTCCAGAAAGAAAATGTCATGATCCAATGAATAGGTCATTTTCACAAACTTTCACTTTTTTCCCCCCCAAATTAATTCTACAGATAATGATTAAACTACCATTTGGGCACAGACTGCAGTTTTTTAACTACAAGATAATGACTCTTTGGAGATATCTGGGATGCTTCTTTCCTGAGTCTAATTTTTCTTTTCTTTTTTTTTTTTTTCCCCCCCCCCACCCCCACCCCCACCTTTAATACATTGTGCTGAATTGCAATGATATTTGGTTGTTCTTCCTTGAAAGGGGTATGCTCCTAGTCTCGGTCATTTTTCTGGGAAATATAAAAGCACAACTTGCAAGGATTTGATGATCTTGAGCTGAAATTGAAGATCAGGGTCACAGAATTGGTCTGGATTTTGTCTTTGACACTATTTACTTGTAGGACGGGTCTTGAAAGAGCACATCCCAGAAGTTCCCTTTTCCTAAACCTTACATTAATAATATTTCATTTTTCTACTTGCCTCAGAATGAATGAGAAACATTATTATTATGCTCATTTAATATACGAAGAAATAAGACCCAAAGAAATTAAGTAACTTGCCTAATTAAGAGTACATGATCAGTAGCTGAGGCAGGATACCCTATCTTGTACTCTTTCCATGAGAATATTGTCCCATGATGGATAGCATCTGCAATCTTGACATATGTTTTTCTTTCTTTTTTCTCTTGCTCTTGTTTTCTGTCAATAGATAGGGTTAATTATAGATTGAAGTTCCCTTTTTGCTTCGATGAGCCTTGGACCCACCTTCAACTGAAGGAGCCTCATTATCTAGAGCAAGAGTTACAGTATGGATAAGAACCAATAGGGAGTGAGCAAGATCTGGAAGGACTTGGTTGATGTGGAGAGAAATCCAAGGGGAAGTGGGGGGGGGGTGTACTTGGTTCTTGAAGGGAAAAAAAGTTGTGGAAGTCAGGCTTGAGTCCCATTTCTTTTCTATTTACTTAACACTCCCTGGGCAGCTTGTCCACCCCCTCTTCACATTTTGAGAGAACAATCTATTACATGCTGGGCTATCTACCACCCACCTCCTCACTCCATGTGAATTCTGCCTACTGGTTTCCATTCTCCAAAAGTCAAGGAAAAGAGAGAATATTAGCATTTATTACTCATTGATCACAAGATTGCTATTAGTCAGCTTTGTAGAAAGGGTCTTTTTCCTACTAACAATTCAATAATTAAACCAAAATAACTGCTACTGGATCCCCATTGGAGTCACCTTGAATTTACTGATATTGGCTGGAAAATGGTTAAAAGCCTAAGTTCAGCCTGTTTTCCCAATGGATCTGTGAGGATGGTTGAGGCCTTAGGAGCTTTGTGTGACTGATCTTAATTAACAGCACCCTCCTTGTGCTGTGAATACATTTCCAGAGGGCAGAAAATTAACACATAGGTGTAAAAAAGGAGACTACATTTTTTTGAAATTCAGGAAAGAGAAAGGGCCAACAGAATGGAAATCCCAATGGGAGTCAGTAGTCAAGTGAAACTGAATCTTAATTTTGACTCAGATTCACCAGACCATTTGTCATAGCTTTAATGCTTATGTGGTCTAGTATGATCATGAAGAAAAGAGAAACTTGGATAATTTATCATGGATAGTACCCCTGGGCCAAAGAATATATGCAATTAATTCAATAAACTTTTACTAAGCAAAAAACCAAAAAACAACTATTGCTAACTCTGGGACCTGCCATAGTTCACATGAGAAGCAAACAGAAGCTTAATGGTTCTATCAGGACTGCCAACTGACCTGGCAGCTCATTCCTTGCCCTTTCTCCATCCGTCATTTAAGAGTTAATAAATAAGGCAATGGAGGATAGAAAACCTCAAGTGTCTCTGAATATACCAATCAGACATGAGCTGGATGGGAAGGCTCAGCTGGGTGGGTATATTGTTTTTAGTGCTTATTGTTAGAACTTGACCTGAGTCCTTTTCATCCCAGCCTCTTCTCCCCAAATCTTGGGAAAGAAACTGAGGTCTAAATAGCCTGCCTTACTTCTTCTCTGCCCCCCTTTCCTTCCCAGACACACACACACACACACACACACACACACACACACACAATCTTAAAAAAAAGCAAAACTAAAACCTTCTTTTCCTTCAGGGCTAGTGTTTGAGAATTATCTGATAAAAGTAATTTATTCAAGAGTTCTTAACCATTTTCATATTGCAGACTCCCGCTCAGAATAATGTTTTTAAATGAGTAAAATAAAATGCACAGGATTACAAAGGAAGCCAATTATATTAAAATGCAGTAATTAAAATTTTTAAAAGACAAGTTCTCTTATACCAAGTTAAGAACCCTTGACTAGCCTGTGAATGACTAAGAATCCCTTTGAATTTTAAAATAGGTGGCAGTTAACAATACCAGCTAGCATTCACATAGGGCTTTAAGATTTGCAAAATGCTTCACAAATATTATCACACTTTATCTTTATAAAAATCTTGGGAGAGAATGTTATTTTTATCCCCATTTTACAAATGAGGAAACCAAGGCAGACAGAGGTTAAGTTGAACAGTAACTGTCTTAGGCAAGATTTGAATTCAGGTTTTCCTAACTCCATTTTGAGCCCTCTATTTACTGTGCTGTTTAACTGTCCAAATGTATTTTTTTTTTAATTAGTGGGATAAGGTGGAGAGTAGGGAAATATTTTGAAGTAGGTTGCTTTTGGGGGATCTATTTCCTTTAACCCTATAGTCCCCCCCTCCACCCCACAAGAGGCCTTTAGCCTTTCCCTTCTAAGAAAGTCTTTCCTGGGCAATGGCACCCAATATCTGTGCTGCAGCTTTTCCCTCTGAAGCTTCAGAGCCAAGGTGGTAAACATTTGTAATCACTGCATAAAAGATGGATCAAGTAGCAGTTTGGTTCTTATCCTTTTTGAACTGAAAAATGAAGAGGCCATTTAGAAGACTTCAAGGACTTGAGAAGCATTTCTGCTTTTATTTATTATTCCTTCCATCCCTGTTGGAAAGTACAATAATCACCAAGGTCCCACAAAGGGCATTGTTGGCTTAGAGCAAAACCTCCTGGCCCTCGCACAAATTAACACAGATTAGTCTTTCCCATAGTTAGATGGGACCTCACTCCAACTGGAGCGCCATCACACCCCACAAAGGATTTCTTTTCCAAATGTTTTTCTCTCAGAATTATACATCTCTGACTCTTGAAGGGATCTCTAATAATAGTAAAGAGTTCACATAATGAAGACTTTTTCAGTCTCCTGTTACAGCCAATAGGTAACATTTTAAAATTCTGATTCTGGATGGATTTATAACAATGGCTAGCCCTGAATTCAAAACTTAATCTAGATCCGAGGTCCAGAGAGGCTCCAGAGAGCAGTGAGAGGACCTCTGGAGAAGGACAAGGAGGGAGGACAAAAGGGGGAAAGAAGAAAGGGGAAAGGAGCTGGGAAGAGAGACAAAGACAAAGACAGAGATTCAGAGAGGAAGAAGGTGGGAAAGGAGATTAGAAGAAAGAAAGAGGGAGAGAGAAAGAGAGAGAGAGAGAAAGAGAGAGAGAGAGAGAGAGAGAGAGAGAGAGAGAGAGAGAGAAAGGCGAAGAGAGACAGAGACGGAGAGAGAGAGAGAAGGGGAGAGAGACACAGAGAAAGACAGAGACAGAGAGACAGAAACAGAGACAGAAAGATGAGAGACAAAGAAACACATTGAGAGATTCAGAAAGATAGAGAAACGGGGAGAGAGAGAGAAAGAGGGGGGGAAGAGGGAGAGAAGAAGAGAGAGAACAAGGAAAGAAGAGAGGACAAGAGGGGAAAGAGGGAAGAAAAGAGAAAGAGGGAAGGGATAAAGGAAGAAGATAAAGAGAAAAAATTTAACTATGAAAGGAGAGAGGAAGAGAAAGGAAAGTAGACAGGAAGAAATGGAGAAAGGAAGGAAGAGAGGGAAAAAAAGGGAGAAAGGGAAAGAAGAAAAAAAGAAAAGAGAGAAAGAAGGAAGAAGGGAGAAAGAAAATGAAAAAGAGGAGAAACACATGTGAGAAAAGAATGTTGTATCCTAAATTATTTCCTGGGTCTGGGTGAGATTGAAAGTACCTGGATTCCCCCGGGAGATGTAAATATATGTTACATGAGCTTAAACATCATTTAATATCTAATTCTCTTCTCACTACTGAGCAAAGGTGGGAGAATGAGTGAGAGATTTATTAGGAGGGGATTAGAAACAGAAAGCATTTATAATCCTATCCTTTTCCTTCATTTTCTTCATTTTCCCACCTCCTTTCCCCCAATACTTAACATTTAGGTCTTCAGAGGACTGTTCCACAAAGGGAACAACCCTGTGGCTGGATGGTGCAATGGATAGAATTGGAACCAGGAAGGCCTATGTTTAAATTTAGCTATATGATCCTTAGTCTAATTATTTGACTTCCATCCAACTCAGTTTCCTTATCTGTAAAATAAGAATAAGAATAACACCTCCCAGAGTTGTTGTGAGGATAAAACGAGATAATGTTTATAAAGCGTTTAAATAAATGCTACGTAAATATTAGCAGAACTGAAAAAGAGGATTATCTGTGATACCACAAATCTCTATTAATATACCTTGGGTTTTTTAAAACTATATTATAAGTTCATCATGTTACTTTAAAAGCCATCCTGCCCATCCGTTTCCTTCTGAACTATCTATCCTTCTGCACATTTTAAAAAAATACTTCAATAAATCTCTTACCTTTCTTAATCTGTTTTTGGAAACACTGTCATTTCCCTTTTCCCTTTGTTCCCTCCTAGGACAAAATGAGAAAAATACACTCCTTTTACAAATAAGCTTAAACAAGTAAAATAAATCCATATATTTGCCATATCCAAACTGTTGCCTCATTCTGCTTGACTCCATCATGTCTGTGTCAAGAGCTGGGCAGCTTGCTTTATCATCCGGATTCCTAATCTATCATCCTAATTCTTAACTGAACTGCATCAGTTCATCCAAGTCTTCTCGGGTTTCTCCAGAGCACTTTCCCCATGTAAATATCATTATTCCTATTTTTATTGGGACAATAGACAAGGAAACAGGTTCACAAATTTTTAAGTGCCTTACCTTACTGCTACAAGTGACTTCACTGCTCTCTGTAAAGGAATTATCTTGAGGATACATTCTGACTTCTTTGTTTTATTCCTCTGCAAGATGATTAAAATCATGTAAGCATAAGAATCATCACACTGGGACAGAATCAGATTGTGTTGATTTTGGCTGTGGCACTGAGGGATATCTTGGGAAAACACAGTTGTTCTTGAAAGGTTAAGATATGGAAGGATAGACATACTAACAGATTATTGGTGGAGCTGTGAAGTGGCCCAACTATTTTGAAAAGCAATCTTGAATTATGCATATGAAATGACTAAAACCAGATTCCATTACTGAGCTTATACCCCAAGGTAAACACTGATAGGAAAAACCCTATGTACTCCTATAGAGAGAGAGAGATAGAGATAGATATCTATATAGACATAAATATATAGATATCTATCTCTATCTCTATTTCTATATATAATATAACATCCACTAATATTATACAAGGTACATGCCCTTCATGCTATTTCAACATATTAAGCAGTTGTGCTGAATTTTTTTTCTTCCTTAAAAAAACACTATCTGTCATAAGGATGGTTTTCTGGGACGTGGAAGTGGAAGGGGAAGAATATTTGGGATTTGGTGATGTAAGAAACAGAAAATAAAACATTTCACCAAAAGAAAGGTTATAGATTTGACCAAAAGTATTGTTCTTTCCCTAAATGTCCTATTAGTACCCAAAGTTTTCCAGGATTTGATTGTCTATTCATCTTGCCCCCATCCTTCATTGTTCTATATAGACTCTGATGCTATCCTTTCTCAGACTTCATCTAACCAGAGCCTTTATCTTGCCTGACTAGTTGGTTCTTAGTGAAATGGAACCATGAGCCTAAGTAACTCCATCTTGTTTTTAAGCAATCTCAGGAGAATCAATGATCATTGGGAAAGCAAAATGTCTAAGCATATCTGTGGCAAAATTCATTATCCTTGTATATACTATTAGATTACTTATTGTTATTATAGTATAGTATAATAGTTTGCCACTATGATATTATGTATGCAATTTGAACAGATTCTTTTTTGTATTGCCTGTTTTATAATATACATGTGTGTGTGTATAAATTTATACTCTCAGTTTCCTCATGTGTAAAATAGAGGTAATAATAGTACTTATCTCCCAGGGTTATTGTGAGGATAAAATGACATAATATCTATAAAATATTTTGCAAACCTATGTAAATTCTAGATGTTATTATTTTTCAATAACAAAAAGCTATTTTCTCCTTTCACACCCTCCACACTAGAAAAAAATAAAAATAAAACTCTTTTTTTATTTTATCATTTTTAAAAAATATACTTTGCTTTATGAATCATGATGGGAGAGAAAAATCAGAACAAAAGAGAAAAACCATGGGAGAGGGAAAAAAAAAACCCAGAAAAAAGTGAACATAGCATGTTTTGATTTGCATTCAGTCTCCATAGTTCTTTTTCTGGATGAAGATGGCATTTTCTATCCAAAGTTTATTGGGATTGCCCTGGAAAAATAAAACTCTTTTAACAAAAATACTTAGTCAAATGAAATATATTACCAACGTTGTCCATAACCAAAAATCTATGTCACAGACTGAATCTACCACCTCTCTGTTAAGAGGTAGGGAGCACCCTCTGTATCCTCATTCTCCTACATCTTTTCAAAGCAACTATTTCTTAATTGTAAGTTTGTTTTTCTAGATTCCTATATATGCCTTTCCTTTGTTAACACAGCCTATCAGAAGAAAATAAACCATTCTCTTGAGTCTGCTACTTTTCTGTATGGAACAAACTTTATAAAAAATTTGTTGATTCACACCCAGAGAAAGGACTGTGGAGATTGAATGTGGATCAAGTATACTGTTTTCATCTTTTTTGTTGTTGTTGTTGTTTGTTTGGTTGTTCTTTTTTTCTTCTTCATTTTTATCCCTTTTGTTCAGATTTTTCTTGCACAGAGTGATGAATGTAGAAATATGTTTAGAAGAAGTGCACATATTTAACTTATATTGGATTGTTTGCTGTACAAGAGGGGAGATAAAGAAGGAGAGAGAGAAAAATTTGGAATACAATGTTTTGCAAAGGTGAATGTTGAAAACTATCTTTGCATGAATTTGGAAAAATAAAAAGCTATTAAAATTTTAATAAAAAAAGAAATTCAGTTGAGTTTGTATTCAGAAATATCTTTCTGCTTGGCCCTTAAATAGCAGCTAAAAAAACTTGTTGACTAGCAATTTTAGGTCCGATAATACCAGACTCTTTAACTAGAGGGAGCCAGGACTCTTGGGACCATAGGCAAAGCCCTCTTGTTGACTGACCCAGAGTCTCAGGCACCTGACTTAATGACAAAAGGACCAATGTCTCTTCCACTGAGCTTGCCCTAGAACTGAGCCTATTCTCCACAAAGAATTATAAGCACTGTTAGGAAACTAGCCATCAGCCCGGGGCAGCAGCAGGGTAGACAGCACATATTAGCAGTGGACGAGATCAGGCTACGTACAAGCTAAGCCATCAGCTTGCATCAGAAATGAAGTGAGAAGGATAAAATTCAATATAAATAATAAGTTAGGTATTGAGAAATGGGACTCTTGTTTGTTGGGTAAGAGAAAGCTTTAGGCAGCCCGTGGTTCTGTAATGTCTAAGGTCAGACAGAAATTTCACCCTCAACATCCTTGGTGGTCTCCACTCTCTGTCTGGAACCTTCTGGTGATCAGAGCAGTCTTAGCCCTTTGGGGCCAGGTTTATTTCCCATGGAACCAGGGAATCACCTAACTTCCTCAGGAACAATAGGCCTCGTTATTTAAAAAATAAAAATAATATAAAAATAAAAAAACAATAGGTCTCTGCATCAGGTGTAAGGGTTTCTCTCTCCTGGCTTGAACTGACTCTCTTCCAGAGGGCCCATTTTGCCGGGGGTTGCCCAGAACTCTGAGGAAAATGTGTGGTAGAGTAGATAAGCCTTGGAGTAAGAATTAAGGGACTTAGCTTACAGTTTTGGTATTTCCACTAATTAGCCTTGACCAAACCTCTAGGACTTCCATTTGCTATTTGCACTAATAGGTAGAATGCTGGACTGAAAATCAGGAAGATCAGAGTTCAAATATGGCCTCAGACACTCACTAGCTCTGTAATCCTGAGCAAGGAATTCTGTTTTCCTCAGTTTCCTCATCTGTAAAA
>JAJPUD010000008.1:985351-1001120 GCA_023553655.1 Myrmecobius fasciatus | reverse complement strand
AATTGATCATCATATAGCATTGTTGTTGCCGTATATAATGATCTCCTCGTTCTGCTCACTTCACTGAGCATCAGTTCATACAAGTCTCTCCAGGCCTCTCTGAAATCGTCCTGTTGGTCGTTTCTTACAGAACAATAATATTCCATAACATTCATATACCATAATTTATTCAGCCACTCTCCAATTGATGGGCATCCCTTCAGTTTCCAGTTTCTAGCCACTACAAAAAGAGCTGCCACAAACATTCTTGCACATGTGGGTCCCTTTCCCTCCTCTAAGATCTCTTTGGGATAGAAGCACAATAGAAACACTGCTGGGTCAAAGGGTATGGATAGTTTGATACCTTTTTGAGCATAGCTCCAAATTGCTCTCCAGAATGGTTGGATCCGTTCACAGCTCCACCAACAATGCATCAGTGTCCCAGCCTTCCCACATCCCCTCCAACATTCATCATTAACTTTTCCTGTCATTTTAGCCAATCTGACAGGTGTGTAGTGGTACCTCAGAGTTGTCTTGATTTGCATTTCTCTGATCAATAGTGATTTGGAGCACCTTTTTATATGACTACAAATAGTTTTAATTTCAAGGGATGAAGAAATTAAAGCAAACTTTGGAAGGAGCTTGCTGTCTCCATGAAAAAAGTACAGGTATGAGAAAATGGAAACCACAACAAGTTGACATTAATCTGGAAAAATCTCAATTTCTATGATAGCTATGTAGAAATAAATAAATTAAAATGCACAGGCTAAATTCACTTGAGAAGAGAATGGAACCTTGGTACAAAAGTTAGTCAATAAACATTCGTTAAGCACCCAATCTATGTCAAGCATTGTGCTAAATGTTGAGGATTCAAGGAAAAGTAAAACCTAATCCCATCCCTCAATGACTTCACAATCTAATGGGGAAAGAAATCAAGCAGACACACACACATACACACACACACACACACACCACACACACACACACACACACACACACAAACAAGCTATCTGTAAGACAAAGGAAATTATAGAAAACCATCCATCAATAAACATTTATAAAGCTCCTTTTATGTACCAGGCACCATACTAAGTACTGGGAATATAAAAAGAGGCAAAAGACAATCCTAATCTACAAGAAGCTCATAAACTAATGAGGGAGGCAATAATGAAACAAATATGTACAAACAAGCTATAATTGAGGGAAATAAATAATTAAAAGAGGGAAGGCACTAAGATAATAAGAGGACTTAATAAAGACTTCCTTTAGAAAGTGAAAATTTAGCGTAATTTTTTTAGAAGAATTGCATGTTTAGAAGAATTAGAAGCAAGAAGATTGCTTGCTGGCTAGGGGAAGGGGAGGGAGAATAACTTGGAACACAAGGTTTTGCAAAAGTGAATGTTGAAAACTATCTTTGTATGCATTTTGAAAAATAAAAAGCTAGAGTGGATGCCCATTAGTTGGAGAATGGCTGAATAAGTTATGGCATATGAATGTTATGGAATTTTTTTGTTCTATAAGAAATGACCAGCAGGATGATTTCAGAGAGGCCTGGAGAGACTTATGTGAATTGATGCTAAGTAGAACTAAGAGAACATCATGCACAGCAACAACAAGATTATGTGATGATCAATTGTGATGCACATGACTTTTTCAACAATGAGGTGATTCAAGCCAGTTCCAATGGTCTTGTGGTAGAAAGATCCTTTTTGCACCCAGAAAGAGGACTGTGGGAACTGAATGTGAATCACAACATAATATTTTCTCTTTTTTGTTGTTGTTGTTTGTTTGCATTTTGTTTTCTTTCTCATTTTTTTCTTTTTGATCTGATTTTTTCTTGTGCAGCATGATAAATGTGGAAATATATATAGAAGAATTGTACATGTTTAACAGATTGGATTACTTACTATCTAGGGGAGGAAGTGGGGAAGAAAAAAAAGAAAAAATAATCTGGAGCACAAGCTTTTGCACAGGTGAAGGTTGAAAACTATCTATGTGTGTGTTTTAAAAATAAAAAGCTTTCTTTAAAAAATAAGAAAAAGAAAAAGCTATTATTATATTTTTAAAAAGAAAGTGAAAATTTATCTGGAACTTGGAAGATGCCAAGGAAGTCAAGAGGGAGACCATTCCAGGTATGGGGGAACAATCAGTAAAAATGGACAGAGTTAGGAGATGAATTATTTTGTTCAAGGAATAGCAAGAAGGCTAGTGTTAATGGGTTGGGGAATAATGCATAAGACTGAACAGGTAGGAAGGAACCAGTTTGTTTCAAAGTTCAAGTGCTCAAGTTGTTCAAGTGTTTCAAGAGTAAAACTGTGAGCCAAGTACTAAACTCATTAGAGATTCCTACTGGCTCCTTTGGCCTGGGTTCATAACAACTCAAGCTAATGTGACTATAAAAATTGAAATAGTGGATGACATTGCTGTCCTTGACAGTAAAATACAAATGACTATTGTTTTTCAGTCATTCTAAGAGAGATATTTTGAAGAAAATACCTACATAGTCTTCTGTAGGCTTTGGCCTTGGAGAATTGAATAACAAAAATTAACCATAACTGGGATATATTGAAGCAACTACAATTTTCTTTTGCAGATATTGCCAATGGCAACAAAGTAAAGAGAGTTTCTATGTCTTGATCATTCGTGGATGCTTATGGATGCACACGTGAAAAGAGTCAAGTGATGATAGCGAGTCAACACGATAATCCATCAACAAGAATTTATTAAATACTTATTATGTCTTTATCAGGGCATTCCTAGCACTTCAACTAGTGAACTTTAGAAATTGCTCAAGGCTGAAGATTGGCAGAGATTCAACAAGAGGACGTGAGTTTTCTCACTACATAACTAGGAAGTGGAAACAAATGTATGTCTACAACAAATCTGTAAGAGTACAATTGAGTAAGGTGACTTTAAACAAAACTCATTTAGTCTCAAAGAGTTACTAAACAGCAAAAGCAACATGAAAATTAGGCTGAGGGATGGGCCAAAAGGATACTCACTAAGAAGCCCTCTAGGCAAATGTTTTAGGAGCATATACCAAAATATGGGGAAAAGACATAAGATGGAGCAATTTCTCTAAAGATGCATAAACTAAACCAGATGATTATAAGAAGGAGATTATTAGGGAAAGAATATGTCTCCTTGAAAAATACAGGACTGAGAAAGTGGAGACCACAATAGATTGACATACAGATGGAGAAGACCAAAAAACAGCCTTAACTTCTATTATTGTTATATAGAAAAAAGCTATTTGTTATTTATTCAGCCGTTTTGTTGTGTCTGACTCTTTGTGCCCACGTGGACCACAGCAAACTAGGCCCTTCCACCCCCTACTTTCTCCCAAAGTCTGTCCAAATTAATGTTTGTTGCTTCCATGACACTACCTATCCTTTCCATCCTCTGCCATCTCCTCCTTTTGCCTTCCCTCTTTTTCACTATCAGGATCCTTTTCTATTGTCATATTTTCTCATTACTTAAGCTTTAGCTTCAATATTTGACCTTTTAATAAACAATCAGAATTACTTTCTTTATGTATTAACTGATTTGATCTTCTTGCCTACTTTTACACTCTTCTCTTTTACTTTCACCAAAGAAAATAAGTATAAAGAGAAGAGTATAAAGTAAAAAGGAGTATAAAGACCACAAAGCTACTGAAGTAGCCTAAAGAAAGAGTTAGAGCTCTAGGCAACAACCAGAGACTGAACTGAAATGTGTGAGTGGACTACCAGATATTAAACAAAAGGGCCAAAGTAGACTATTACACAATGCCAAGAGTTCAACATGTCCTAAGTCATCTGGTAAGAAGTCCATTTTTGTGTGTGTGATGGATATAGAGGATGTTAAAAAAGTACTTCCATTTGTCTATCTGGGTTTTACCAGTTCTCCCATAAGCCCCCAAGGCTTCTTAAGGGCATGTACTGCCTTCCAAAAACTGATGGAGAAATTAGTCAAAGACATGAATGATCCACAGTCTTAGAATATCTTCATGACATCATTTATTCTTCTCCAGAAAAGTCTATGGAGGAGCATGAGGATAGACAATGTGCATGTGTATGTATCTACATATCCATATCTATTTGTCTAATAATATCTATAGCTATCTATATCCATATCTTCTATATCTATAGCTATAGCTATCTATATACATATCTACTATATCTACCTCTAGCTATTTATATCCATATCTACCTATATCTATATCTATAACTATCTATCTCTATCTATATGTACTTATATCTTTATCTATGCCTATATATATATATGTATATATATATATATATATAATTTTGAATTGGCTTGAGAAAAATGGGCTGAAACTTTCAACTGATGAGTACCAGTTTCATAGAATCTCTTTCAAGGATGGGAGTCACATTGAATTACAGCAGAGTATAATCACTGGCCAGTATAAGATTGATATACTCCTGACTTGGTCTCACCAAAGAACCTTTGACAATGGAAGACTTTTTCTTGGATTTGATTGTTACTATCAAAACTTTGGCTAAAAAAATCATGCTGCTTTTGCTAAATCATGGAAAGATATCACTCTAGTATATATAATTGAAGAAGTACAGACACACAAAGACAGAAACACAAAGTTGTTTGGAAACCAGCAAAGTCCTTTGGGGACCATTGGGAAGACAGGTGTGAGTAAGCTTTCAGAGACGGAGTTAACTGCCTCACACGTACCATTCTCATCATCAACAGCAAGAAGAAGCAATTATTGTGCTGACATTGTGCCAGGCATTAGACTAAGAATCCACAGTACAGAGAATGGAAGAAACAGACCCTAACCTCAAGGAGCTCACATCCAGAAACCCTGTGGTCCTGCATACAGATGTTATTTTGGAGGCACTGAGAATATCTCTGCACCAAGAGACGGAGGTTCCTGTGAAATCGGTTGTATTTGCCAGTAGGGATTTATTAACAGTGAAACTCACTACCCCATCGACAAGCCGGAGTTTCTAGCCTCAAAGTGGATGGTCACAGAAATTTCAAGACTATGTATGTGGAAGAAAGATGCAAGTTTAAATGGACAACAATCCACCAACATAGTCTAATTTGCCCCAAATTAGGGGTGACTATATGACCATGAATTAATTCAGCATCACTATTGGCCAGGAAAGACTCAAGTGTATGGACATAGATGCTCTGTCCAGAAGACTGAAGGCCACTGAAGTATTGTATTGATAATGCCTAAAGAAAGAGTTAGAGTTCTAGGCAACAACCAGAGACTGGACTGAAAGCAGATGGTAATACAGCTGAAAGTTTGGAACTAATCCCAGATTGCACACTAGCAGAATACGTGATATCTCCACTATCCCTGGATAGCTAGTGAAGAGAACAGATGGCTGTTGAAGGGATGAGTGAAATGATTCAAGCCAAGAAATGAGGCCATAATGGCAAGGCCTTCAAGTGGAGGTCTTCAGGAGACCTGAAGACATTTTACTGTTGAGACAATGGTAGAAGTTATTGCTATACAAGGTAGCTTAGTACTCTAAACTAGACTGTCACTGATGCCACATAAGGAGCCAGGAAGAAATTGATGCTGTCCATGGCCATAAAATTCTGCTTCACGATTTTGAACATAAAAGGACCCTACAGATAGTAAGAAACTCCAAAAGGAGTACCGATGTCACCAAGAAATATGAGATGTACCCATCATATGTGAAGAAAAGTACTGACAACTGATCCTGTATTTTTGGAAAAATGAAGTATTAACAAACCTTTATAAAACGTTTCCAGAGTTGAATCTTCTATGAAAATTCTGTGAAAGGAGATTATAAGAAAATAGGTCGTATACTGATGGTGATGGACCACTTCACCAAATATACAAAAGAATATCTAAGCAGAACACCCCCATGATTTTTGAAATATTGTGTAGAATTTTTTTTTTCCTGAGGCGATTAGGGCTAAGTGACTTGCCCAGGGTCGCACAACTAGGAAGAGACCAGATTTGAACTTAGGTCCTCCTGACTTCAGGGCAGGTGCTCTTATCCACTGCACCACCTAGTTGCCCAGTGGAAAATATTTCTTGATGGAGAAACCAAATACCAAGATTCATTCATACCAAAGGAGACTCGGTCAAGAAAGTATGTTGCCCAAAGAGATGTAAGCTTAGGCTGGAGTCTAGAACAAAATTTATCACTTTCATGGAGACCCACATGGAGACATGATGAATGCAATAGGATACTGAGTTCAAAACAAAATTCTCTGTGCAACCACCATCTTGCTTTTTATGGATGTGGGCATAATTCCATCAAGAATGATTTGACTGATTTTACACCTTACTTGCTGATGTTTGGGGGTGAGTCACACATACCTATTGGCTCGTGTTTGAGAGTCCCTGGGGATGATGGTGAGACTGCAAATACTTATAGCAAGTATCAATTGAGAAAGAAATACACACACATACATATAGGAAAAAACCAAACCACTTATCCCCAAGAAAATGCTTCATCCAAGAAGAATGATGAAAGAAAAAAATTATAATGTTCATGATCATGATTAGAACTCTGAAAAAAAGTTCTCCAATATCTACTCGTGGAAAGACTGGGCAACTTATTTATTTACAAAGTGATTGCTGAAACTGGTAGGTCTCCATTAAAGATGATTCATCATAATCACTTATTGCCAGATGGTGTTAGTTGGTCTCCTGAATGAGCAGGTTGAGACAGGGAGACACCCAGCTTTAACAGAGATCATTTACCAGTCTGATCTAGACAATGGATCAGAAACAAGACTTTGTGTACTGAACCCTCAATATCTAATATTAATGATAGAAAAGGCCTGAATCCAGAAGTGAGAGCTTTTTTGGCTGGTTTTCAATGAGAGTCTCCAAAGTAAAGCTATCTCCCTTAGAAAATAGTAATGTGATCAGCAAACCTGAGTACCTTATAGGGTCAGAACTATAGAAAGTATATTTCTCATGTTGAGTAAGATTAGCCTTCACCATCACTACCACAGTTATAGAATAATAGGTCAGTAGATCACAAGAGAGTTAGGACAATCTCCCCAGTGAACAGATTAACTAATGATGTCCTTGTTGAAAGTCAGAAAATTTGTTACACAAGCAGTTAGGTAATAATGCCAATATTTATATAATAATGCCAAGTTGGGTCAACAAGCACTTATTAAGCACCTACTATGTGCCAGGCACAATGCTAAATGCTGCAGATACAAAGAAAAGCAAAAATAGTTCCAATCTTCAAGGAGTTCACACTCTCATAAGGAAGGCCACATGCAAAGGACCATGTACAAACAAGACTTATACAAGATAAACTGAAGATAATAACAGAAGGAAAGACATAGCATTGAAGGAGATAAGGAAAGGCCTTTGCAAAATATGGGTTTTTATCTGGAACTGGAAGGAAATTTCAAGGGACTTGAAGGAAAGCCAAGAAGCAGGGAAGAGATGGCAGAGAACTTCAGGGATGGATGGTCAATGAAAATTCAGCCAAGCAATGGCACGTTATGTGCACAGTACAACAGGCAGGCCAGGGTTACTAGGTCAAAGAATATGTGGAAAGGAGAAAGGTAGAAGACAGAAAGGGCTGGAAAGGATCAGGTTATGAGGGATTTTTAAAAAAGTAATGATAAATGATCATAGATTGAGCTGCTGTTTTTATTTCTCTTTATTATATTTTTGTGCTATGTTTTTTGGCCTATCTTGTTGATCACTATTTTTATAGTTGAGAGAAATGGTTACTAAATAATCAATTATTAGGGAGATCTAGGTTTTTTCTGTCTTTATTTCCTTACTTTCTGTTAGGTCAAACTAGCATCAGAAGGACACTGCTGATAATGAGATTGTATTAATTTTCTCCTCAAACTTCCATCCATTGAATTTGACGCAGATTTGGTTGAGGATAGATCTTTTGTCTTGAATGTCCAAGACTGGAAATAAGAGTGATGAAAGTCGCATCCCCCAGTCCCTCTCTATAATGCATCTGCCTCTCAATATAATATTCATTCTTCTCATTTATTATTAACCAATCAAAACTGATGGCCATCCTCAGGAATATCCAATCTTCCAAGGGTATATAAGTGTTGAGTGGGTTTCATGGCAGGGAGGGTTGGCTTTGAGAGTACCGATCCCTTTTATTAATCTCTCTGATTTTCTAGCACGGCTTGCAAATTAACTTTGAAAGCATTGCCAAAAGAAAAATTCTAAAAACCATTTTGAATGAGGACGGAATCATTGAAATAGACAATCAGCATCTTAGGGTGATGACTCTGAAGGGGACAACATTCATTTGGATGGAAAAATGCTGGTATTTTTGTTGCCCCCCAAATGCATAAAGGTTCCATTGCTTTAGAGACACGTAGTATATTCAGTGCACATAAGAGAGAAATGAAGAGAAAGCTCTGGTTTATCTAGTGGGAGCAATCTTTTTAAGAGTAAAACCATTGGTGTGCGTCCTGCTTAGGTGCACCCTGCTTTTTTGACAGGTGTATCCGGTAGAGAAACAAAACACTTCTCTGTGGTTAAGATGGCTCAGTTTACTGTAGTTCAGCACATTCACCAATCAGCTCCGTGTGCAAGGGAGCTAAACCACACACTTAGCTGGGAGGCTGATGTGAACATCTCCGGAGTTATTTGGTCATGGCCGCAGCACCGAACCGGAGATACACTCCAGTGTGAATTCTGGATGCAGACGAGGCGTGAGATGAGTGCAACTTGTCACTTGGAGTAGTATGAGCAAAATCTCTCCATAATTAACTTCATGAGATCTTCAGATTGTTTTGTTGCGTTGGTGGTGTTTTGTAAAGTGAAAACACTCTTGGACATCACATTCCCAGTCCTAACTATAGGAACCTGGAAGAAAGTTTTGAGATCATCTTGTCTTAGGATCTAGGGATCTGAAACTTAGAATTAATGGGGTCAGATAGCCCAATTCCTTCATGTTACAAATAAGGAAACTGAGTCCCCAAAGTTGTTCAATGTTGCACAGTCAGCGGGAGAACCAGGATTTGAAACCAAGTCTTCCAAAGTTTTTTCCACTCTAACTTTGTTGTTATTTAATCATTTCAATTCTATCCAACTCTTTGTGATCCATTTGGTGTCTTCTTGGCAAAGAAACTGAAGTGGTTTCATTATTTCTTCCTCCTGCTTATTTTACAGATGAGGGACTGAGGGAAGCAAGATTAAGTAACTTGTCCAGGATCACATAGTTAGGAAGTATCTGAGGCTGGAATTGAACTCATGAAGATGGGACCTTTGTGATTCTCAGTTCAATGCTCTACCTACCTTACCACCTCCATTGTACAATATTGCCCAAATTTCTCATCTTACAAATGAGGGAACTGAGGGTAAGAGAGTTTAAGTGACTTGCCTGAGATAATAACAATAATAGCTAATATTTATGTAGCATGAACTATCAGGCACTGTGCCAAGCAACTTATAATTAGTATCTCACTTGAATCTCACAATAACCCTGGGAGCTAAGTGTTACTATTAACCCCATTTTACAGTTGAGGAAATGGAGGCAAAGACAGAATAAATGACCTGTTTGAGATTATATAGGTATCAAGAAGCAAAGGCAAAACTAGAATTCAGGTTCCCTGACTCATACCTTTTCTACTCTAATTTGAATCTAGGAGAGATAAGTATTATGTATGCTTACATCTTCAATTTTTTTTTCAATTAAAAAGCATTTATTATTGTTTCCCTCCCACCTCTTCTCCCCTTTGGAGAAAAAAAGAAACACAATTATTGTAAGAAATATATATAAGAAATATAGGTAATTAAACAAAATATATAAGAAATATAAATAGTTAAAATAAATTCTTGCATTGGCCATCTCTGAAAAGATATGTTTCATTCTTTTTTTCCATTTGATTTATGTTTTTTATTAATTAAAAGCTTTTTATTTACAAAACATGAGTGATTTTTCTACATTGACCTTTGCAAAAGCTTTTTTTTGTTGTTCCAAGCTTTTCCCTTCCTTCCCCCCAACCCCCACCCCTAGATGACAGGTAATCTAATACATGCTGAATATGATAAATTATATGACAAATCCAATATATGTATACATATCTATACAGTTATCTTACTGCACAAGAAACATCAGATCTAGAAAGAGAGAAGACAAAAAAATAACCTAAGAAGGAAAACAAAATGTATGGAAATATTCACAGAAAGCGTTAAAATGCTGTGTTGTGGTCCACACTCAGTTCCCTCAGGCCTCTTTCTGCATATATATGAGTATCTTCATTGCTGAACAATAGGAACTGGTTTGAATCACATCATTGTTGAAGAGAGCCATGTCCATCAGAATTGATCGTCATGTAGTATTGTTGTTGCCGTGTATAATGATCTCCTGGTTCTGCTCATTTCACTCAGCATCAGTTCATGCAAGTCTCTCCAGGCCTCTCTGAAATCGTCCTGCTGGTCGTTTCTCACAGAACAATAATATTCCATAACATTCATATACCATAATTTATTCAGCCATTCTTTAATTGATGGGCATCCTTTCAGTTTCCAGTTTCTTGCCACTACAAAAGGGCTGCCACAAGATATGTTTCATTCTACATCTTGAGTCCATCGCCTTTTTTTTTTTTGTCAGAAAGTGGGTACTATACTTTATTATTATGCTTCTGGAATTGTAGTTGACTGTTACAATGATTAAAGTTTTCAAATCTTTTGAAATTGGTTGTCTTTACAATGTTGTTTTCTTTGTATCAATTATTTCCTCATTTCTGCTCACTTTACTCATCAGTTCATATAAGTCTTCTCAGCTTTCTCTAAAACCATTTCTTATAGTATTTTATTTCATGCCTAATACCACTATTTTCCTTCCCAGGCTCCCAATCTTTTATGTTACTTTGTTCTGGATGGTTTGGGAGTTTAGGCGGTTGAAAAGAGCTAGGATATTTGTAGGAGAAAAACATTTTTCTTTGTATCTTTCATCGAGGTAAAGTTTTGCATTCTAATTTTAGTATCCTATGTTTTCCAAACTAAAAGGGCCTGGGCATACTATGGGAACTTTTTCTTCCCTTCCTAATTGCTCTCTCTCAGATAATCTTAGAATTTTCTATCTTATATGACTCTACATATGGTCACTGCCTCCCTTAAAAGTGTGTAGTTCATTATCCTTAAAGAATGAACACATTTTCTTTTCTTTTCTTTTCTTTTTGATTCAATTTTATTTTATTTTCAACATCAAATTCTCTTTCCCTCCTTTCCCTGGAATGAGAAAACCAAAAAAGTAAAACCCATTACAAAAATGTGTAGACAAGCAAAACATATTCCCACATTAATCATGTCAAAAAAAAATGTCTCATTCCAAACTCTGAATCCATCCACCCCTTATCAGGGGATTATTATTGTTCAATCATTAACTCAGATCTGACTCTTCATGACCCCATTTGAGATTCTCTTGGTATAGATACTGGCATGATTTGCCATTTCCTTCTCTAACTCATTTTTACAGATGAGGAAACCGAGGCTGTTGGTAATGAATTTTTCCCATATCCATAGATCTGATAAATAGTTTTTTCTAAACTTCTCTGATTAGTTCATGATATTACTCTTCATATCTATTTGGATCTTATCGTTAAGAGTGAAATGTTGGAACATAGCATTTTCATTCTTTTTTTTATTGCTGTTTGCTTGCATTTTATTTTCTTTCTCATTTTTTCCAGTTTGATTTGATTTTTCTTGTGCTTCAAGATAATTGTATAAATATGTATGCATATGTTTGAATTTAACTTTTTTTTTTCCTGAGGCAATTGGGGTTAAGTGACTTGCCCAGGGTCACACAGCTAGGAAGTGTCTGAGATCAGATTTGAACTCAGGTCCTCCTGACTTCAGGGCTGGTGCTCTAACCACTGCGCCACCTAGCTGCCCCGAATTTAACATTTTTTTTAAACATGTTTAACATATATTGGATTACTTGCTATCTAAGGGAGGTTATGGGGGGAGGGAAGGGAAAATTGGAACACAAGGTTTTGCAAGGGTAATGCTGAAAAATTATCCATGCATATCTCTTGAAAATTAAAAAGTTTTAATAAAAAATTTTAAAAAAGAGTGAATTGTTGGTCTGTACCTAGTTTCTGTCTTTCTAGAACAAAGTTATTTTCTAGTCAAATAAAATAATAAAACTCATATGAGGGCTTGCAAAAAAATAACACTCCTCACCAATGCACAAAGTTCCCAGAGGCTTTTTTGACATCTGGCACTGCTAGTCATAGACAAAATGGCAGATGTTGCCTCTAAGGCTCTATATTTTCTGCTGGAGCTCTTCACGGTCCTAGTGCTTCCCTTCTTCTGTGGAATCTCTATCTGTTTGTGCAACCTTACTCTGCTCAGAGTCCTTCAGGAGATAGGAAGAGCACTGGATTTGGAACAGAGCACTGGATTTGGAACAAGAGAGGCTAAGTTAAAACCCTCCCTCTACCACTCACTACTTGTATGATCTTGTCCAGTTGTTTACCCTATGTAGTCCAGTTTCACCTTCTGTAAATGAAAGGAGTTGAAGCAGATGATCTCAAACATCTCCAAGTTCTAACTTTGTGATCCTATGAGCCACTCACAGGAGAACAGTCCAAAGGTTCTCCAACTCTAATAGATAGTTCTAATGAAGTAAATGAATGTTCTGAATAACTATGGGTAGCAAAGCACTGGGCAGCCTACTTCTGAGCAGCCAATTCTGTGGAATAAGATCACTCTACAGAAATCTGGCTCTGATCAGGCTCACTCGGGGTAAGCTTTGAGGACTTCCTCAGCTAGACTTAGTTTCTGTCAGTCTGCTTTCCAGAACATAATTATTTTAAAGCCAGATAAAACAACAAAACTCAAATGATGGTTTGCAAAAAAAAAACAAAAACAAAAACAAAAACAAAAAACAAAAAAAAAAACCCAACAAAAACAATATCCACCAGTGAACAATGCTTCCCTTAGAGGTCTGTATAACATCTGGCATTTGCAGCCACAGACAACCTGACAGATGTTGCCTCCAGGCCTGCAGATACATATGCAAAATTGTGTCAGTCTGTTCATGGGCTCTCCTGTTTATCCGGGCACTTGTACTTTTCCAGGAGCATAGTATTTGTATGCCTTTCTAGCTCAAGAGATATATGTCCTGTCTCTCTGCCAAGATCAGGATATCTTCATCAGTCTCCACCCAGAGCCATCATCAATCACACCAGACAAAGATGTGGTGACCTAAATTGTTGTTTATAATTAGATCTGAGAGACATACAAGTCAAGGGGAGGTAAAACTCATTCAGAAGATAAAAATCCTGAATGAGGGCTGGCCACTTTGGCTGTGGTGAATGAGCAAGTCTTTTGTCTCTTAGCCTCTTTTTCCTCTCATTGAGCTGGAAGCAATATGGAGCCAGCCCAAGTTTAATGAGTTCCAAGTGCCGCCATATTGGCAAGTGCCAATCTGACACATCTGACACTTATTAGTACATGACAGTGGGCAAATCATTTAGTTTCCTTGAACCTCAATTTCCTTCTTTATAAGAATAGAAATGATATTTATACTATCTACCTCATAGGATTAATTCAATTCAATAATCAATTTTTGTGTTAGGAATCAAGAACCACGCTAGTTATTGAGGATTCAAAAACACAAAAGAAAATGCTTACCTCAGAGAGTTTATGTTCTACTGAGAAGCTTGTGAGAAAAAAGTTTTCTAAATTAAATTCTAAATTAAACTTTTCTAATCCCAGAAAACAAAATTGAATAAATTCTAAAGGAACTACCAAAGGGACATGGGGAAGAGAAGAAAAATTCTGGTTGAGAAGGAATTTTCAACTGGATTTTATCGAATGTTTGAAGAACAATTAAGATCTATATTACACAAATTATTTGTAAAAACTAAAAAAAAAAGAAAACCACTTTTTTTGAGACAAATATTGTTCTAATATTTAAAGCAGAAAAAAAATGAAGCAAAGAAAAATATTTACAAATATCACTAATGGATATAAATTCAAAAATGGTAAATGAAATCCTGGCAAATGACTATGACAATATATTCCCACAAATTATTCAAGATGAACAAGTTGAATTGTTAACTAGAATGAGGTCTAAAGATTTCCCCTTTATTCTTATATTTCCCATTATTTCATGGTTTAACATTGGAGGAAAATTAGCATAAATGATTATGTCAATAAATGTGGAAAAAAACCTTTGGGGGAAAAAGTATAAAACTCATTTAAGCAGCTAAAAAGCATAGTTGTAGATACGTCATTTTTATTATGAGTAAAAGCAAATGTCTAAAACTGAAATCTAATATCATTTGCATTGGGAAAACATTGGAAGCTTTCAGCAAAACATACTAGAGCAAAAAAGGGTTGAATACATTTCCCTCATTATTTGACATAGTTCCAGAAATTCTTGTGTTAACAGTAAGACAAGAAAAAGAAATTAAAGGCATAAACATGAGTTTAAAAAGACTTAAAATTATCTCTATTTGCTGGTGACCTAATTTTTTTTTAACAGGAAATCCTAGAGAATTGGCAAGGAAATCAATTGAGATAACTTCAGTAAAGTAGCAAAATACAAAATAAAACCAAAAACCCCAGCATTTCTACATAGCAACAACAAATTCTAGAAAAAGATAATAAAAAGGGCAGTCTCACTCAAAGTCACTACAAAATAGCAATCGGTGAAGAGATAATAACTGGCCACGATCGGACCATGACAATATTCATTTTAAATGATACTATCTGACTTAATATCCATGCATGTCTTTCCAAAGCACTTCCATTAGATATCAGCAGGGCTTTCCTAGAAGCAGGAAGTAAGTTCTTTGCGATCTCCTTTTAGGAAGATACTTATAGAAGTAATGAAGTGAATAGTGTCACTCATCTTTTGAATTCAAATGTGACCTCAGATACTTATCCCGAAAAAGTCATTTAACCCTGTTTACCTCAGTTTCCTCTTTTTGAGGAGGGGAGCTGGAGAAGGAAATGACAAACCATTCCAGTGTCTCTGCCAAGAAAACCCCAAATGGGGTCACAAAGAGTCAGATAAAACTACTGAACAACTACACACACACACACACACACACACACACACACACACAAATTAGAAGTCTCACATTACACTTGTCCACTTAATATGAAAAGTTTTCTCTTTTCCACTTGTTGGTCTTGCTCCCTCTCCAAGAGCCACTCTTGGAACCCTCTGATTTTAGGCTATACTGAAGGGATGAACAATATCTTTTCTTCATTGCCACTGGCTCAAGCCCCTACCAGCTATACTCCTAACACACCACCAACAACAACTATTATTAGAGTCAGGGACTAGTGCTCCTTTTCCATTTAACCACTTAATATCATTTCGTTTTTTTTTTTATATGAAGCTTTTTATTTACAAAACATGAGTGACCTTTCAACATTGACCTTTGCAAAAACTTTTTTTTCCCAAGCTTTTCCCCTCCTTCCCCCCACCCCCACCCCTAGATGACAGGTAATCTAATACATGCTAAATAGGATAAATTATATGACAAATCCAATACATGTATACATATCTATACAGTTATCTTACTGCACAAGAAACATCAGATCTAGAAAGAGAAGAAGAAAAAAACAACCTAAGAAGGAAAACAAAATGCATGGAAATATTCACAGAAAGCATTAAAATGCTGTGTTGTGGTTCACTCTCAGTTCCCACAGGCCTCTCTCTGGATGTATATGACTCTCTTCATCGCAGAACAACTGGTTTGAATCACATCATTGTTGAAGAGAACCACGTCCATCAAAATTGATCATCGTATAGTCTTGTTGTTGTGTATAATGTTCTCCTGGTTCTGCTGATTTCACTCAGCATCAGTT
>JAJPUD010000008.1:918963-985251 GCA_023553655.1 Myrmecobius fasciatus | reverse complement strand
TGCACAAGAAACATCAGATCTAGAAAGAGAAGAAGAAAAAAACAACCTAAGAAGGAAAACAAAATGCATGGAAATATTCACAGAAAGCGTTAAAATGCTGTGTTGTGGTTCACTCTCAGTTCCCACAGCCCTCTCTCTGGATGTATATGACTATCTTCATCGCAGCACAACTGGTTTGAATCACATCATTGTTGAAGAGAACCATGTCCATCAAAATTGATCATCGTATACTCTTGTTGCTGTGTATAATGTTCTCTTGGTTCTGCTGATTTCACTCAGCATCAGTTCATGCAAGTCTCTCCAGTCCTCTCTGAAATCCTCCTGCTGGTCGTTTCTTACAGAACAATAATATTCCATAACATTCATATACCATAATTTATTCAGCCATTCTCCAATTGATGGGCATCCTTTCAATTTCCAGTTTCTTGCCCCTACAAAAAGGGCTGCCACAAACATTCTTGCACATGTGGGTCCCTTTCCCTCCTTTAAAATCTCTTTGGGATATAGGCCCAGTAGAAACATTGCTGGGTCAAAGGGTATGCACAGTTTGATCACTTTTTGAGCATAGCTCCAAATTGCTCTCCAGAATGGTTGGATCCGTTCACAGTTCCACCAACAATGTATCAGTGTCCCAGTTTTCCCACATCCCCTCCAACAGTTATCATTATCATTTCCTGTCATTTTAGCCAATCTGACAGGTGTGTAGTGGTATCTCAGAGTTGTCTTAATTTGCATTTCTCTGATCAATAGTGACTTGGAGAACCTTTTCATGTGACCGGAAATAGTTTCAAGTTCTTCATCTGCAAATTGTCTGTTCATATCTTTTGACCATTTATCAATTGGAGAATGACTTGAATTCTTACATATTTGAGTCAATTCTCTATATATTTTAGAAATGAGGCCTTTATCAGAACCTTTGGATGTAAAAATATTTTCCCAGTTTACTGCTACCCTTCTAATCTTGTCTGCATTCATTTTGTTTGTACAAAAACTTTTTAACTTGATATAGTCAAGCTTATCTATTTTGTGATTAATGATGACCTCTAGTTCTTCTTTGGTCACAAATTCCTTCCCCCTCCACAGGTCTGAGAGGTAAACCATCCTACATTGTTCTAATTTGTTTATAATATCATTCTTTATGCCTAGATCATGAATCCATTTGGACCTTATCTTGGTATATATCATTTAGTTTTTACAATGGGATATTTACTTCAAAGCTATAACAAGAATAAAGTACAAACATTTTCTCTAATATCTCAGAGGCATCTCTTCCCTTACTTTACTTTCTGGAGAGAGAAGGCTCAACTTAATTCAATTCTTACATATATAGCATCAGCCCCACTGCATCCAAAGGCATTGCTGCTCAATGAGTTCTTTTCAAAGACACCACTGGGCTGGAGTTCCATGGTTATTCCCAAAAGTTACTCCTTGCCCTTTGGAACATTGATATACTATATCAATATATATAAATACATATCATTATATATATATATCAATATATATAAATACATATCATGATATATATATACATATAAATATATATAAATACATATCATGATATATATACACTACTATACTAGCTTCAAACCCAAACATTGGAAACTCAAGATGTTGAGTCCCTCTAAACCTTTTGAACTCAAGATGGTAGGCTATACTTCCATCACTGCTTGCTGTGAACAAGGCAGTCACTGGGTTCTCCTAAGAGCTGAGGCCAAAAGGCAATGGTTGAAGCTAATAGGCCATTTAAATGTCTTTACAAACAAAGCCATATTTAGCTGACTGGATGCAATTAGAGAATGTCTATATACTGTTTGCAATCTCTCCAAGACATCTCTGTTCTACATCATCATGTCTCTCTCTCCTAGAATCAGGAAGCAGGATCTTCAGTGGCTTTACCTAAGGAGCTATCATTAGAATCCCTTTGTAACCATTTCAGAACTCTATTACGAGAATAGTAGATAATATTTATGTAGCACTTTAAGATCTGCAGAGAGCTGTATATATATTCACCCATTTTACTGATGAGAAAACTGATCCTGAAAAAAAAGGCTAAGTGCTTCTCCCTCTGTCACACATATATTATGTGTTTGAAGCAGGATCCAAACTCAGTCTTTACAAATTTAATGAGATCCTAATCCAATTATTTGTCAGCTAGATGGCACAAATAAAGTATCCAACCTGAAGTCAGGAACACTCATCTTCAAGAATTCAATTTTGACCTCAGTCACTTACTAACTGTATGATCCTGGGTAAGTTACTTAACTCTTTTTGCCTCAGTTTCCTCATTTGTAAAATGAGTTGGAGAAAGAAGTAGCAAACTACTCCAGTATCTTTGCCAAGAAAACCCCAAATGAGGTCACAAAGAGTTGGACACAACTGAAAAATGACTTATACAATAATAGTCCAATTACCAAAGAGATATATTAAAGAGTGACACAAAATAATCACTATGTTATGTGGAAGAGCCAGAGGTTTAGAATCGTAAAGAAAATAATGGGGAAAAAAATGGAATGGAAGAGGGATAGGACTCTTGGATCTCAAATTATACTATAAAGCAGTAATTATCAAAGCCATTTGATATTTGTTAAAAATAGAAAATAGATTAGTGAAACAAACTAAATAAGGAAAAATTAGGAAGAACTGAACTCAATAAACCACTGCTTGGTGAACCAAAGAATACAAAATACGTAGAGAAGATCTCCTTGTCTAACAAAAACTGCTAGAAAAACTGGAAAGAAATTTGGCAGAAACTAGATTTGGACAAGAAGTTCTTAACACAGACCTCCAAGAGGTCCATGATTTTGAAGCTTTGTGATTTTTAAAAATGTTGATAGCTATATTTCAATATAATTGGTTTCTTTAGTATTTTTTTGCATTTAAAATTATTCTAAGGTGTTTAAAGACTTCACAAGACTTTCAAAGGAGTTCATAGTACAAAAAAAAATTAAGAACCTCTGGCTTAAACCAATATATCACACCTCCTACCGCAATAAGCTTAAAGTGGACACATGACCTGAATGTTAAAGGTCACGCCATAAGTAAATTAGAAGAGAACCAGATCAGATACCCTTCAAAACCATGTCTACAGAAAGAATTCTTAACCAGAGATACAGATAATCATAAAATATAAATAGGTAATTTTTGATTACATGAAATTCAAAGCTTTTACATTATCAAAAACAAAGCAACTAGGATAAGAAAGGAGGTAGTCAATTAGGAGGGAAAATCTTTGTATCAAATAGAGGCTTGATATCCAAGATGAATAAAGTGTTAGCATAAATTAAGGGAGGAAAGCCATCCAATGGGTACGTGATCAAAAGAAAAGAGCAAACAGTTCTTAAAAGAATTGCAAGCCATTAACAACACTATGAAAGAATGATCCAGATTACTAAAAAAGACTAATTTAAAATTTTAAAAACTCTGAAGTAGTTACTTCATACCAACAAATTGACAAAGATGACAAAAAAAAGGAAGAATCAATGTTGGAGAGACTGTGGGATAAGCACATTTATAAATTGCAGATGGGACTGTGAATTGGTCCAAATAATCTGGAAAATAATTTGAAATTATTCTAAAAAAACTAATGAAAATGTCCATACCCTTTGACCCAGAGATCTCATTGCTAGACATATATCCCCAAAGATATTACAGATTAAAAAACAATAATATCACCATATTATGAAATAATTACATGGTACTTTTGTGCAGTAGCAAAGAGCTGAGAATAAAGGAGATGCCCATCAGTTTAAAATATTTAAATTGTGGTACATGAATGCACTGTGCCTTAAGAAAGGATGAATATGAAGAATACAAAGAAGTTTGAGAAGACTTATATGAACTGGTTCAGTTAAGTAAGAAGAATCAGGACAACAATACACACAAGGACTAAAATGGAAATAAAAAAAAAGAAAAGAAAAAAACCTGAAGCCTGTAAAATTGTACACTCAAGTTGGTCTCTGAAGAAAATAGGGGAGAATATACTTCTCTTCCTCCTTTATTGCATTGGGTGCACTATAAGTATCAGACTCAGCTGGTGTGCTCTTTATTTTGTTAAAATGCTTTGTTTTACTCTTTCTCTTTTTATTCCTTGTTACTAGAGACTGTTGGGTAGGGGAAGTAAGGGAGGGATACTTTTGGAAATAAAGATGATGTAAAACTCAAAAATATTAATAAAAATTAAAAACTTTTAAAAAATCTTTAAAATACCACATAAATGAGTTGCTATTGAATGCTAACTTTGAAAAAGATCTTGGAGCTCCCTTAGCCTAAATGTGAAATTTTGCTCATACGAGCTAGCTAAGGTTCTTCTAAGGGTCAGGAAACTGAGACTGAGTACAGTAATTGCATGCTATGAGCTAAGGGAAAAAAAAAACAAAACATGTTTATTCCCACAGTCCATATCTCATTGGCAAAGAAGAAAGAGACCACAAGCAAATAGTGAAGTCCATTATCTCTCTGAGCAGCAGGGACAGTTCTCAACACCCTTAACAACACTGTAATAATTAGAGATTTCCCAAAGTGATAAGAAGATCCAGGAGATGGAATCATTTTTCTTCTGGTCACAAGCAGTGATGCAACCTTTTATCAGAATCACTCATCTGAGCTCAAATATGCCCAAGGAAAGTTCAGAAAATGAAATTCTTGAGGAGATCAGACCGAAGAAATGACAGCTCCCTGTGAGTCATCACTCATACCCTCCCTCTTGTTTTCTTGGAAAAGTCTTATTGTTCAATGGTCTCCAATCAGGCTCCATTCTTCATGACTCCATTTGGGGTTTTCTTGGCAAAAATACTGGAACAAGAGTTTGACATGCCCTTCTCTAGATCATTTTACATATGAGGAAACAGAGGCAGACAGGAGTAAGTGACTTGCTCAGGGTCAGACAGCTAATTAATGTCTGAGGCCAGATTTGAACTTTTTGGAGTGCTCCTGACTCCAAACCTGGTGTTCTACTCACTGTGTCACCCAGCTGCCTCCTTATTTGCAGGGTATTTTCCAATTACATTTTACTTCTGTAAGAGCAACTCTGTAAGAACCATAATGGTACTGAAAAGTAAAGAGCCTTTAAAATCTAGTACTGCTAAACCTTCCTTTACATTTTTTTCATTAATTACTTTGATAATTTTCACCTTTTAGTCTTCCAAATTATTCTGTTATTATTCTTTTTCCAAAATTATTCTGTTATTATTTTTCTGGCTCAATAAAATAAATTTTTTTGGTAATTTAATTGGAATGGTATTAAATAAGTACATTCATTTAGATAGAGTATCATTTTTATTATGTTGGCTCTGCCCACCTATGAACAATTAATACTTCTCCAATTACTTAAATGACTTTATTTGTGTAAAAGGTAAAAAAGGAAATGTAATTATTATTATATTTATGTAGTTCCTGGCTTTAGTTTAGCAGATATACTCCTTGGTATTTTGTAGCATCTACAGTTATTTTAAGTGGGTATCTCTTACTATTTCTTCTTGCAGGGTTTTGTTGGCGATATATAGACATGCTAATGATTTGGGTAAATTTACTTT
This sequence comes from Myrmecobius fasciatus, assembly GCA_023553655.1. Taxonomy (NCBI): domain Eukaryota; kingdom Metazoa; phylum Chordata; class Mammalia; order Dasyuromorphia; family Myrmecobiidae; genus Myrmecobius; species Myrmecobius fasciatus. The sequence goes on along the minus strand of JAJPUD010000008.1, from coordinate 979,720 downwards.
CTATCCTGATACTTTGTTAAAATTATTATTTTGACCAACTTTTCACTTGAATCTCTAGGATTTTCCAATTACATCATCCTATCATTAGCAAAAAGAAACAGTGTTATTTCTTCATTGTCTATCCTGACTTCTTCATTTCTAATACAATATTGAATAATTGGGGCAGCTAGGTGGTGCAGTGGATAGAGCACCAGCCCTGAAGTCAGGAAGACCTGAGTCCAAATCTGGTCTCAGACACTTAACATTCCCTAGCTGTGTGACCCTGAGCAAGTCACTTAACCCCAATTGCCTCAGCAAAAAGCAAAAAAAAAAAAATATTGAATAATATTGGTCATAATAGGCATCCTTCTTTCACTCCTGCCTTTTTTTGGAATGATTTCTAAATTCTCTACATTACACAATAATTTATGTACTAAGTGTTTCATAGTAATTCTTTTTAGAGGCAAGGAACTGGAAATTGAAGAGATGTTTATCGATTGGAGAATAACTAATGAAGTTGTGGTATATGACTGTGATAGAATACTACTGTGCTATAAAAATGAGGAAGTGGTTGATTTTTAGCAAAACATGGAAAGATTTGAATGAAACAATGAAGAATGAAATGAGCAGAACCAAGAAAACATTGTATGTGGCAAAAGCAATATTATTTAAAGAATAATTGTGAATGGCTAAGTTATTCTGAGTATTATAAATGCTCAAATCAACTACAAAGGAGCTGTGAAGGAGAATACTATCCACCTCCAGAGAAAGAACTGACAAATAGAAATAAGTATAGTATGGTTTTACATATGTTTATAAATCTGTGTCAAATGGTGGCCTTCCCTAATACATAGTGGGAAGGATTGGAAGGAAATGGTTTAGAACTTAAATTGTAACAAAAAATGTAATCTTATTAAAAATTTTTTTTAAGTAAAGGGCCTTTTAATCTTGGAGTTGAAGTCCTAAAATTCTGATTCTAAGACAAATAAATAGCTTAATCCAGTGCAGATTTAGTTTTATCAGGTGCTTGGTTCAATTCATTATTAAAATGATAAATTAGGAGCACTTAAAAAGGCAAACTGTGATGACTGTAAGTCAACATGGTTTTTCTTAAGAATGTGGCTCACTAATCTCATTTTTTTTGACAGTTATACTAGTGTCAAGAGCATGAGTATATTTGGACTTCAGTAGAAACATTTGACAAAGTCTTTTGACCTATTTGTTGGACAACCAGAACAAGAACCCTTTTCTTGTAATTCCCATTTCTCTATACCTATGGTCTTCATATTTTCCAAACCAAAAAACCAGGACACAGCATATAATAGAAGATAATCTCTCACCAGAATCATGGCAGATCAAGAAAAGAAGTTGGATCAAAAGGACTAATTAGTGTAGATTAACCCCTTCTGAACCCTGTTTACTACTAGTTCCAGCTTCAGAGTCAATGAAAAAGGCTCTTTACAAGTGATTCGTAAACTGGAACCAATACAGAATGTATAAGCATGTTTCAAATCTCTCCACATTCACCACGCCTTCCCAGCAGGCTGTTCCCAGTGGGACATGGCATCAACAAGGCATGCTGATGTCTATTCACCAGTTTCCTGTCTCTTAAGCATCATAGACATGTTATATTCCCAAGTGTAAGATGGCCTTGCTTTAGAGACCAGTTCTAATCATTTAAGCATATTCCAAAGCATCTAACAGGAGGTAAATACATGGAGGGACAAACCCACCCTATGTTTCCTCAATCATTTTACCATCCTGATTTATTTCAGACACTCATGGGATCATAAATCTAGAGATGAAAGGGATTTTAGAAATTAGCTAGGCCAGCTTCCCCTCAGATTTGTTTTTTTTAAAAGACTAAGTCTATTCATCTCATCCAGGCTAGAAATGTAGGGGCTACTTACAGGCCCAATCTCACTACTTATTGACAAGGAAGTTTTGACCTGCTCCATTTCTAACTTTTTGCCCTTTATCAGTGATGGTGCTCACTGGGATTGATCAGATCCACCCATCCCTCTATGACTCAGAACTCCCAAGGTCAAGAGATTCTCCAGTCTCAAACTTCTGGATAGTTGGGATTACAGTGTATATTATCACACTGTAGTCACCTCCTCCTTTTATAGATAAAGAAATTGATGTCTAGAGAGAGTAAATGACCTTCAAATTCACATGGGTAGTAAGTAGGAAAGCCAGGATTTGAACATAAGTCTTGTGACTTATGTTCTCCTCACCATACCAAGCTGCTAATCACTTGTGGGTAAACTTCCTCCACCTAGAAAGCATCTTTATAGGGACTTTTCATACTAGTTTCCTCTCTCTTGCTCTGGCACTTAAATTTTTATTTTTCATTTTCCATTTATGCATTAGCATGACAACAGATTATAGGGCATTGCTCATTATTTTTTTTTAGTTTGCTTGAAATTGGCTGCTTTCTTTTCAATAAAATCTTAAAGGAGGCAGACATATTAGCATGGAGCGTGGCCAGAAATGAAGGGACTCGAAGCATGAACAGTTTTGTTGGGAAGATGAAATGCAATAAGGAGAAGTAAATGAATAATACACATGATGACTCCGCCGATGTAAATGAGAAAATCACTGTAAGGAAAAGTCATTAATGGATCTGGAAAACAGATGGCCAAACTCTTCTCAGCAGAGAGATGAGGGCAACTGAAGCAAAATGTTCCATACACTGTCAGAAAAGGTTACTCTATAGGATGTTTTTCTATAACTTTCTGTTGCAAAACACTGATTCCTGGAAGAGCGAAGGAGATGAGAGAAGGAGAATAGTTTCCAGAAATGATTGTGGTATTATTAAATTGTTTTAAAAGGGGAAACAAATCTCCCTGGATAGCCTCCATCAGAGTCCTACCATCGGAACAAATTTCATCCAAGTGGTCCCTTCAATGCAAGGAAGGGAGTGGGGTCCTCTCAGAGAAAAGAGATGTTTATTTTGCAAAACTTGGAAGAATGATTGCCCTTGGAGACAACTGGTCCACAATTTCAGCTTGTCATAGATATTAGTTGTAATCAGATCATTTTCATGATTCGGAGTAATCAAACCTGAAATGCATTTCATTTAAGTTTATTCTGGAAGGCAGAATTACAGTGAGCTGTTTTTGCAGACCTTATCATTACATGAAGTGCAGTGTAGTGGGGCACTTCCTCTCCCAGGTTATTCAGAGAACAGGCTGCTTTGAAGTCTGTTAAATTTCATTTTCACCACATACTTACCAACCAAAATATTGTTAAAAGCCAGAAGAAGCCACAGTAGTTCGGATAGCCTTTGGCATGAAACTCAGACATTATGATCTGTTTCTAACGAACTCTTAAACACTCTTAAAAAAATTACAAAAAAGTAAATTAGGAAGGAAAAGCTGTCACTCCATGTGGAGTTAGGATAGATATATATATTTTTTTTGTTTTTAACAACAGCTTTTCATTTTCAAAATACATGCAAAGATAGCTTACATATTCACCCTCACAAAACCTTGTGTTCCAAATTTTTCTCCCTCCTTCTTCACCTCTCCCCTTCTCTAGAAGTAATCCAATATAGATTAAACATGTGCAGTTCTTCTAAACATATTTCTACAGTTGTCATGCTGCACAAGAAAAAATCAGATCAAAAAAGAGGGGAAAAATGAGAAAGGAAAAAAAAAGCAAGCAAACAATAACAAAAAGAGTGAAAATACTATGTTGTGATCCATACTCAGTTCCCAAAGTCCTCTCTCTGGATGTAGGTGGCTCTCTCCATCCCAAATCTATTGGAAAAGACCTGAATCACCTCATTGTTGGAAAGCATCACATCCAGATACTCTTAAATTCATTCAAGGAAGTCATGACCCTGAGAAGTGAAAGCACTTGATTAAAGCCAGAGTTTTAAGCAAAGCCAAGTCTCCTGTTAGATGCTCAACCCTGGGTTCTCTCCCCTTGAAAGCACTTCTGACCTTCAGAGCATGCTTCCAGAGCTGCTGTTGGAGCATAAAACAACAGAAAAGGGGAAGGGACTTACAGATGAGAAAGCTGAAACCCAAGTGATGCTCAGGTGCAAAGCAGCATAGGTTAATGGAGAGGGCAGTCGTTGGGGAGGTCAAGGAACTGAGACTCTAAGTGGTTGGACTAGATGACCTTGGACCAAGTATATCCCCTTCTGTGAGCCTCAGTTTCTGCATCTATAAAATGAGGGGATGGAAACAGATGGCTTCTGAGGTGCTGGCAAACTTCAGATCTAGCTAGGTCACAAAGCTAGTAAGTGTCAAGTGACTAAGGTTGGATTTGAACTCTGCTCTTCTGACTTCAGTTTTTGTGTGTGTGTATGTGCCAGGTCAAATAAGCAATCCCACCCATGAGTTCAGTGACCTAAGTTGTATTCTCCAGGACTATCCACTTCATTTTATTGAGGGCAGATCTCTCACCATCTTAAGAAGTTGATCGTTTAGATTTAAATGGAACCATCTCATTTTCCATTTAAATGTTTTAATTTTGTTTTAATTTTGGTTAAACCATTTTTTCCTTATCTGAAAATCTCCTTGACAGTGAATCCAGAAGCAAAAAAACAATGTTATATAATCCCATTTCCCCTGTGTTTCCTGTTTTTGCTATCCCATCCCCTATAATCAGCAGTCTACTTCCTAATTTGACGCTCATTCTGCCCCCAACATTGCTTAAAAAGCACTTTTTATTGTTCTGAGCATTCAATCTATAGCCTAAATTTTTAAATTTTGAGATTTTTCATTCTCAATACTATCCTTATAAAAAATCCATTCCTATGTATTCATGCTCAAATAGCTATTTTCATTTCCGTTCTATAAATTATTCAATTAGTTCCCTTTGTATATTCATCAATTCCTTTAGACATTTACTCTTTTCCTCCCTCATTGAAGTTCCTGTTTACCTCTGTGTCTTTATAACTTGGTCCCTTTTAACCTAGCTTTTTGGGGCAGCTAGGTGGCGGGGCAGCTAGGTGGCGCAGTGGATAGAGCACCAGCCCTGAAGTCAGGAAGACCTGAGTTCAAATCTGGTCTCAGACATATAACATTCCCTAGCTGTGTGACCCTGGGCAAGTCACTTAACCTCAATTGCCTCAGCAAAAAGGAAAAAAAAAAAAACCTAGCTTTTTGTGTCATAAGATCCTACCCATTCTTTCTGAACACTTTGGAGAATGGTGTTATGTAGGTTTTGACAGGAAAGATAGAATCTTGGGGGGGAGGGGGTTTCTGTTTATTTGTTTTTTGTTTTGTTTTTTTCTGAGGCAATTGGAGTTAAGTGACTTGCCCGGGGTCACACAGCTAGGAAGTGTTAAGTGTCTGAGACCAGATTTGAACTCAGGTCCTCCTGACTTCAGGGCCGGTGCTCTATCCACTGCGCCACCTAGCTGCCCTAGAATCTTGTTTTAAGACATGTTGAGATTGAGGTGCCGTTAGAGCACTCAGTTTGAGATGTCCAATAGGCAGCTGGTCAGAAGAGATTGGAATTCAGAGAGACGTTAGGACTATATCTTTAGACCCGAGAGTCATTTGAGTAGAGATAATTGAATCCTTGAGAGCTGAGGGAGAAGAGAAGAGGGTCTAGGATGGAATCTTGGGGAACACTCATTGTTAGTGGGTATAACCCAGATGAAGACCCAGAGAAGGAATCTGAAAGGACTGGTCAGATAAGTAGATGAGAGTCAAGAGAGCAGTGTTATAAAAAACTAAGGAGAAGAGAATATCCAAGAGATAGACTATATCAGAAGTTGGAGAGAAATAAAGAGGAATAAGGATTGAGAAAAGGCCTTTCTTAAATGTGGAAATATGTATAGAAGAACTGCACATCTTAAACATATATTGGATTACTTGCTATCTGGGGGAGGAGGAAGGAGAAAAGGAGGGAGAAGAGTTTAGAACACAGGGTTTTGTAAAGTTGAATGTTGAAAACTATCTTGCATATATTTTGAAAATAAAATCCATTTTTAATCTAAAAATTTAATTTTTTTTTAAAGAGAAAAGGCCTTTCAATTTGCCAAGAGATCAGTGGTGACTTTACAGAGATTGGTTTCAGTTGAATTATGTGGTTGATTCCAGATTTTAGAGGGAAGTGAGAGAACAAGTGGAGGCACTGGTCATAAATGTTTTTTCTCAAGGAGAAGAAATAGGGTGATCATTAACAGGGGTTGGTCAGATCACCAGATTGTTGCTTTTTTGTTTTGTTTTTTTAAGATCAGAGAAGATATGAGTGTGTCTGTAGGCAGTAGATAAGAAAAGGCTGAAGATTAGTGAAAGAATGGGGACAAAAGAGAAGGCAATCTGTTGGAAAAGACTGGAAATAATGGGATCAACAAAATGCATGTAGAAGACCTTGTCTAAAAAAAAAACAAACAAAAACAAACAAAAAAAAAACCTTATCTTGGCAAAAGAAAGACTCAAGTCTTCATCACACAAATCATGTTCCCTTGCTGGTATTGGTTCCCTAATCTAAAAATTGGGAGGGTTGGGCTAAGTCTGATCTTTGTGGGTTTTAAAATTTTATGAACCTTTGTTAAAGAGAGAACATTCTGCCAATTAAATTAAATTCTGGTTTAATCAATGTTTCTTTCCCAAGTTTTCAGAAAAAACATTATGAAGTTGGAATACTAGAAACTTGGAAAGATTGTTGATCATAATTTTGGGGGGTTTTTTATCCTTTTATTTTCTCTCAATCTTTTTCGTGTATTTTCTTTTTCTCTTGACAACCTCTCCCTATCTTTATCTCAGGGCCTCAGATTATCTCTTCTTTCTCTTCTAGGCAACTATCTCAAAAACTTTCCTCTTGTTATTTTAGAATAAAACCTTTATAGCATGAGATCTTGTATTGTGCTACAAGAAATGATGAGCAGGATAGTTTGAAAAAATCTGGGAAGTCCTGTATGAACTGATGCAAAGTGAAATTAGTAAAACCAAGAGAACAGTATACCCAGTAACAGAAACATTCTAACACTGATCAATTGTGAAAGACTTAGCTGCTCTGATCAAGACAATAGTTCAAGACAATTCCAAAGGTCCCATGATGAAAAATGCTATTCCCCTCCATGTAGAGAATCGATGGACTATGAGTGCATATTGAAGCATAATTTTTTTTTACTTAATGTTTCTTGTTTTTTATTGGTTTTTATTGGGTTTTGCTATGCTTTTTTTCTTTGCAACATGTCTAATGTAGAAATGTTTTGCATGATTTCACACATATAATTAATATAAGATTGCTTGCATGATTTCTCATGTATAATAAATATATTGATTGCCTTCTCAAAGAGAAGGATAAAACCGGAACTCAAGAGATTTTTTTTTTTTAGAAATTAATGTTCAGTATTATTGTTCTATAAGAAATGATCAGCAGGCTGATTTCAGAAAAGCCTGGAGAGACTTACACGAACTGATGCTGAGTGAAGGGAGCAGAACCACAAGAACATTGTACATAGTAACAACAAGATTTTGTGATGATCAGTTCTGATGGACTTGGCTCTTTTCAACAATGAGATGATTCAAGGCAATTCCAATTGACTTATAGGGAAAAGAACCATCTGCATCCAGAGAAGGACTATGGAGATTGAATGGGGATCACAACATAGTATTTTCGCCTTTTGTTGTTGTTGTTGTTGTTATCTTTCTCAATTTTTTTCTCTTTTGATCTGATTTTTCTTACCCAGCATAATAAATATGGAAATATGTTTAGAAGAATTGCACATATTTAACCTATAATGTATTGCTTGCTATCTAGGGAAGGGAGGAAGGGAGGAAAGAAGAAAAAATTGCAGCATAGGGTTTTGCAAGGGTAAATGTTGAAAACTATCTTTGCATATATTTTGAAAAATAAAAAGTTATTATAAAAATTAATGCTCAAAAGAAATACATAAACTACTTTTTAAAAAAGAAAACGAGATATTTGGTTTACACTTCAGTTTTGCCATCTGAGAGGCAACGTGATTCTCTTTTAAGGCTAATAATCTGAAGCTGAAACAAATGACAGTTATTTGCAATTGCTCTATCAGTATATTTACCCCAGCTTAGTTCAGGTGTCTCTTAGCTTCAAACTATTTCTACTCCTTTCTAACTTCAGCCTGTTATTGGCAAGGGAGATGGTGAGAATTGTAGTTTTTCCTAGCTAGAAAGAGAGATGGGATTTTGCTCTCTACAGAGAGAAGGGCCCAGGGAAGACACTCATCAGGAATAATCTACTGGCAAGAAAGGATAGAAGGGTGTAATGAATATAATCCTGAGCATTTAGAGATTTGTGACAAGAAAGAGTGAGATAACTCTAAATATATCTCGTGAGATAGCTCACTATACTCTTTGAAGAGTAATTCTCCAATACAAAATTTTCTGGTTTTCTGGATGTACCTATTTGCCAAACTGTGAGTGAAGTCCCATTCTTTCCTTCCCATATGCAATACTTCCGCTGAATTGGTATACTTGATGAAACACATAACACTTCCTTTGCTCATTTCACTTTCTCTGCATCCATCTGGAAGTGAAAAGAACACATATTATGTTATAACATATATAATATATTTTACTACATATATATTATGTTATACTATATGGCATACATATTATAAACTAGAACTAAAACATACTTTCTGCATACTTTCTACATCCATCTGGAAGTAAAAAGAACACACATTATGTCAAATATATATTACATATGTATATAAATATATTTTACACACATATATTAGATATCATGTTATAATAAATATTATACATATTATAAAACTAGAACTAAAAGATACTTTTTGCATCTATCTGGAACTAAAAAGAACACATTATGTCATAATATGTATTTATACAATATATTTTACATACATAAAATGGATATTGTTATAATATATAGCATACATTTTTTTTTATTAAAAGCTTTTTATTTACAAAACATATGAGTGATTTTTCTACATTGACCTTTGCGAAACTTTTTTTTTGTTGTTCCAAGCTTTTCCCCTCCTTCCCCCCACCCCCCACCCCTAGATGACAGGTAATCTAATACATAGCATACATATTATAAAATTAGAACCAAAAGATCCTTTCTACATCCATCTAGAAGTGAAAAGAAAACATTTTGTTATAATATGTATTGCATATATATTTTGCATACATATATATTGGATATTATGTTATAATATATAGCATACATATAAAACTAGAACTAAAAAGATATTTTCTGCATCCATCTGAAAGTGAAAAGAACATATATTATGTTATAATATGCATTATTTATAACATATTTTATATCCATATATATTGGATATTACGTTATGATACCTAGCATACATATTATAGAACTAGATACTTCCGAGGCTAGCCAATCTAACCTTTATTTTTATAGATAAAGAGATAAACTCCTAAAGTCACACAGAGAGTAAACATATAAGCTAGTGTTTGAACTCAAATTCAAAAGTGAATTATTTTTCACTATCACCATTAGATTTAAGCTCCTTGAGGGTAGAAATTGTCTTTTACCCCTTTTTATATCCCCAGGGCTTTGCCCAGGGCCTGGCATTTAGTAGGGATTTAATGTTTATGTAATTTAATGTTTAATGTATTGATTGAAACCATGCTTTCCCATTGACATTGCACTTATCTTTTCCAACCCAATTCAGGTCCCTCTTCTCCAGAGCCTTCCTTTATTCCTCCCTCCTCTTGTAGGCAAAAACAATCTCTTCCTCCTCTAAATTTCCACAATACTTTGTTCTTCCCTCTTTTATGGCATTTATGATATACATTTTATGTTATACTTAACCATGTATTTGTCCTGTCCTCCCTCCAAGAATATATGTAGTTTTGTCAAGGGAAATGACAGTGCTGTATTCATTTTTTTATTCCATGCTATTCATTACACATTGTTGTTGCGGTTGTTCAGTGGTTTTCAATCCTTCAGGATTGGGGTTTTCTTGGCAAAAATAATGGAGGGACTGACCATTTCCTTCTTCAGCTCATTTTAGAGATGAGGAAACTGAGGCAAATAGGGGTAAATGACTTGTCCAGGATCCCACAGCTAGGAAGTATCCAATGTCAGTTTTAAACTTACAAAGTTTAGTCTTCCTGACTCCCTAGCCCATACTCTTCTCCACTGCATCCCTAGCTACCCTTCCTTTACACATAGTAATCAATAAATGTTTGTTGAATGAAAGAATACAAAATAAATAAACAAATGATGCTAAGTAAAATAGTAGAAAGACTCATAGTCGGAGAATCTGTATTCAAATCCCCTATTATTATTTACTATCTGTATGACTTACGTGATTTCACTTCACTAGCATCTTAGAACTTCACTTTTTCTGGGTTTCAAACCATTTCTGCTGCTTTCCAACTCTACTCCATTATTGGCAAATAATTGTAAATCAAGATGTTTTCCCCAAAATGATCTCTGATCTCCTTTTCCAGTCCTGAATAGCTTGTGCTGGCATGATGGGGGCTTTGTAAGATCCCCCATTTTTAATCTTTCTCCCATTTGGGGGAATTTCTTGCTATCTCCTTCACCCAGCTACTTTCTTTAAAGCTCAGATTTCACTGAATCTCAGAGGAGTGAGTGCAGCTGAAAAGTTTTCAACAGGATAGTTATCATGAGATAAGTTTTATTCTCCAAAGGAGTTTAAAGAAATTTGAATTTAGAGAAATTTGCTGATGAAATGGTGATGATCGTGGTAAAAGTGATATTGTGTCATGGAGACTCGATCTACCATCTAACCCAGACAGGGGCAATAGTTGCTTTATTGAATGGAAAGTATTAACTGCCCCATAACTTAAGATGCTCTGTGGAAACCCAAGCACTCCATGACTCACAGGCTCTGCAAGCAACTGTCAATGTAGCAGCTTTCCCTTTTGATGTGGCTTTGTTCTCAAGCTTATCTTGACCAGTTAGCTAGGGGAAATAGAATCCTTTCCATTTTACTAGATCCCTTCTTGTTTGGACTATAGCACATGGGGAAGGGGATAACGAAGGGGAAAAAACAGCAAGTGGGTTGCTTTGTCAGATTCTATTTGTGCTGGTATGTGAGTTCATAAACAAGGAAATCCATAAGCTTTCCATTTACTTTTGACAAATGGAAAATATGCAAAAGGTGATTTATTTTCCCTTAAGATGTTCACGTGTACCCCAAACTGAATAAAACCTGGGGGGAAAACAACAATAAATAAAAATACACTGAAAACATAGCTGAATTGGTTAAAAGTTGAGATTTGTATTACATATTTGTATATATACACACAAGTATACATATATGAAATATATTATAATTGCATATATATTTTATTTATGATATAATTATATATCATATGATATATATTATATATGGATTATATATCAAATATCATATAATTATATATTTGGTATATAATTATATCATAAATAAAAATATATTAAAACATCCTATATAAACATATCATATAAATATATTGAATATATAAACATAAAAATTAAATATGTATTATAATTATTTATAGTAATAATTAAAATAAAATTTTGTAATTATATATATAAAGTCAACAAGTATTTATTAAGCACTTACCACCTATCAAGTATTATGCTAAACCCATGGAACATAAATACAAACAGGACAGTTCCTGCCCTCAGAGAGCTAAAATTATAATGGGAGAAGACAATACCTAAAAAAAAAAAGCTGAATGGGAATGAAAGAAGACTTGGGAGAGGAAATCCTGTCCAGAAGAGTCAGGCAAAGTCTGAAGAGGAATAAAGATATGGCTAGCCTGAATATCCTTTAAAACTGAGGTTCCATCAGAGGGATAGACTGCAGTAGTAGAGAGTACTTATATGTGAGAAGTCCAGACTTGGAAAGGAATAAAGACATGGCTGACCTTGATGTCCTCCTTAAAATATGCATTTGTGTATGCAAAAAAATATGTGTGAGATTGTGTGTATTCACATATGATGTGTGTATACAACATAAGTGAGTATATTATCTACAGTATATGTGTACATATGTATTATGTGAATGTGTATGTCTATAATATGTTTATATACTATGTGTATGTGTATGAATATATATACATACATACAATACATACAAGCTTTTGCGTATATGTATACAATATACACCCATTTGTTTGTATGTGTATATAATATATAACATTTGTGCATATATATATAATATATGTGTGTACGTTATATGTGTATGTGTATATATATATATAATATATATGTGTATGTATTTATTCACTCACTATTTAACAACGGGAATAATATTCCCATGCAAGGCAGAACCATTAGCTTGCTAGAAATTTTAAGGTATAGTTTAGAACTTTGATATAAGATCATTTTTATATCACTTTGCTTGCTGTCTTGGAGAGGGAAGAGATGAAAGAGGAAGAAAAAAAATTTGGAACTCGAAATCTTACAAAAATGAACATTGAAAACTATCTTTACATGTAATTGGAAAAAAATAAAATATTGTTACATGAAAAAATAAATAAATGAAATGTGACTTTTAATATTTAAGAAAAGAAGGAGAAAAATAATTAAGATCATTTTTTCAGGGTGCTCTAGACTTTGCTTAAGAATTAGGAGAGGGTAAGGGTCAATGTTGAAGAATTACCCATACATATGTTTTGCAAATAAAAAGCTTTAATAAAATTGATTAATTAATTAAAAAAGAATTAGGAGAGGGCAGAGGTCATTGAAGAAGAGACAAGAAGAATTATGATAATAATATGCATAATTTTATTTTAATATCCATGTCCTGACTAACTGTCAACCTTTGTTCCCGCACCGAATTTTAGTTTTCAAGAGTCTGAAGTTTAGGGAGTCAGGAAAGTATAGCATCAAGGATGAGAGTAGGGACAGAAATAAATTGGGAACAACTTAGAAATTTGCAAATAAAGTGGCTGAAATATCCATACTCTCTGAACCAGAGATTCCATTTACTGAGTTTATGCCCCATTATATTCCAAAATATTTATAGCAGCACTTTTTTGATAGCTAAGAAATGGAAACAAATAGATGCCCATCAACTGGGGAATGGAAAAACAAATTGTGGTCCATGGATGTAATGAAATGTTACTGTACTGTAAGAAAATAAATGTGATAAATATAGAGAAGTACGGAAATATCTAACTGTTGGAATAAGTAGAGCCAAGAAAACAATATACATGTGAACTAAACAATGCCAATGGAAAGAAATACACTGGAAAAATTCAGAAGTAAATATAACAAAATTATAAAGATCAAGCAGGACTCAAAAGATCCCAACCCTCTCTTTCAAGGAAATGGGAGATCACAGGTGTTACACATCACACGTTTTTGGACTTTTTCTATATACAGGACTTCAGAATTCATCACTCCCATCATCTAGAAAATCCAGATAAAATTTTTCAATCCTTCCTTTGTACCAGAGTAGAAATCTGAATTTTTTCTTTTTCTTTTTATGGAGTCTTTACGATACCTTATTATAAAATTTGGGCTAAATATTAGGTCATAGGCCCTATGTCATCTGCTGGCCTTTGCAGCACAAAACTTCCCCAAAATTCCCATTTAATTTCAATTTTGATGATTTTTTTCCCCTAAAATTTTTTTGTTGTTCAATATTGTTTGACTCTTCGTGATCCCTATTGGGTGTTTTCTTGACAAAAATACTGGAGTGGTTTGCCATTTCCCTTCTTAAATTCATTTTAAAGAGGAAGAAATGGAAGCAATTAAGAAATATCTGAGGGCAGATTTGAATTCAGGTTTTTCCTGATTCCAGGCTTGACACTCTTATCCATTTCATCACCTAGGTGCCTCTCTAAAAATATTATTTGTTATATAGGATGGCTCTCTGAGAGAAGGAGAGAGAAACTTGGGTAACTATAATGACTTAACAAACAAAATATAGTTTTTAAAATGTATTCAAAATTAAAAAAAATAACAAGGGGGGCAGAGGATGGACTTTAATAGGAGAGGCAAAGGAAAAACAAAGATAGAAATGGGACACAAAAGATCTGCTTCTGATCCTGGAGCTATTTCCATAATGACAGTGAGACTGCCTGTTGGAGCAGAGTCAGGAGGTTCTGCAAAGACAAATGAACAACTACATTCAATTGTTCAGTTCTCTGGGATGCACTTTATCCAGATCTGGTCTTTTGTCATCATTGTCAAATGCAATCAAAAAAAATATTAATCACTTCCTAGGTGTCAGTCACTAGGCTAGCTTCAAAGTTGCTTTAGATTTTATTTCCAATTTGAGAAGTTTTTCACAGGGCTGTGATAGTTTGTAATTATTCTTTCCAAACTATTTTTTATGATTGTTTTCCTCATCTCCCTTCCATTAGAACCTTGGATTTTGCTTCTTGGTTAAGGGGCTTTGATGGGCCAGCTTGGACCTTCTCTTTTCAGGGCCCAGCTATCCACAACACTTCCTTCTCATCAACTCATCATAAAGTTGTGCTTTTTCTCTGTTTCCACCCACTTTCCAGCATCCTTTTCTGTGTTTTCTGCTATTATCCCACCCCACCCCCCAAACCCCAACTCCTGCATTTTATTGTAAACTCCTTAAGGACAGAATCTATCTTGCTTGTTTGTAGTTGTATAAAGGTTTAAAACATTAAGTGTTTAAATGTGTTTCATCTATTTTTATATTATTTGACCATCTCTTTATAGTCTTGAGGAATGAAACTATTTGGTATTAGTTTCATAACCAATGATTCCTCATTTCTTGAGGAATAGTTCTTGGTCCTATGTTTGAGTTAATTGCCTATGTAACTTGGACATTGACTCTATCAAAGACATTTGATCCACAACTTCCTCTCCAATTCCCTAATCTTATTCCAGTTGCATTTCTTTTGCTCATGCAAATTCTTTTCTATTTCATGTAACCAATATAGTCTATTTTTCTTTTATGATCACTTCTATATTTTATTTGGTTAAGAATCCTCTATTCATAGTTGTGAAAAGTATTCCTATCTTTTTTCTTTTGTGGATTTTTATATTTAGAATCATTACTCATCTGGAATTCATGTGGTATATGGTATAAGCTGCTAATATAAACTTTAAAAAAAAATCAAATTATTTTCCAGACTTACCAGCAGCCTTTTTGAAATAGAGGCTCCTCTTCAAGGTAGTTTATATTCTTGAGTTTGCTGAACATTACTCTACTGAATTTGATTCTTTCTGATTATTGCTCTTCTAGTGCATTCTATGATCTACATTGGTGTTTTTAAATCAATACCAAGTAGATTCTGAGGACTACTGTTTTATAATATAATTTGAGGGTTTTTTATTATTTCCTTTAATATTCTAAATGTTGTATTTCTTCATGTTAATTTTGTTATTATTTTCTCTAGTTCTATAAAGAGTCTGCTTGATAGTTTGGTTGGGATGAACCAGTAAATATTTAAATTCATTTAAGTAGTATCATCAATTAATAATGGCTTAACCATTATGAATTAATATCTCTCTAATTATTTGTCTATTTAGTTCTGTAAAGAGTATTTCATAATTATATATAAATGAGGTTGATCCCTGGAGTAGGACACATACTTTGACTCTTTGTTGAAATGACTTAATAACTGCTGATTGGTCACTAGTGATTGGAGGTCATAACCAAGAGGAGTCGCTCACTCATTATGCTGGAAGAAGAACTGAGAAGAAACACCAATTTTTCTTTTGGGGGAATCTCCCTTCCTCTTCCTTGGATTTTCAGCAAGAGGGAAAGACAGATAGAAATTCCCTCCCATTTCCCAATAGCAGTTGCAACTATAAGTGTTTACTTAAAAAATTTCTGAGTCCTTGTCGTTCTTCATTTTTTTTCAGAGAATAAACTTCTCTTTTTTCTCCTTCTGATCCTTCCTTTCCCCCAAAGAAAAACAAATAAAATCCTTTTTAACAAATAAGCACAGTCAGGTAAAACAAATTCCCATATTGGTAATGTCCAAAGATGTATTCTACTTATTAATCCATCGCATTTCTGTCAGAGGTTGATGGTGTTTTTCCTCATTGATCTTCTGGAATCATGACTGATCATTAAGTTCATCAGAGTTTTTAAGTTTACAATATTGATGTTGCAATGTAAATTATTCTATTCCTGCTTACTTCACTTTACCCCAGATCATTCTTGTCTTATGTTTCTCTAAAATCATTTCTTACAGCACAATAATATTGTGTTATGTTCATATGCCATAATTCATTTGGCCATTTCCTAATTAATGAATACTCTTTTAGTTTCCAATTCTTTGCTATAACAAAAAAGCTGTTAAAAATATTTATGTGCATATAGGATCTTTTCTTTCTTTGATGTCCTTGAGATACAGGTCTAGAAGTGATATCTCTGGGTCAAAGAGTGTTCATAAGTAATAATTTTGGGGAAAATTCCCCAATCACTACCTGCTTTACATTTCTATATTCCAATTAAAAAAACCAACTGAAAATGATAGTCCCAATAATAAAAAATTTTTTTTAATGTTTGGGCATTGACCAATTAAAATATGAAAGAAAAACCTTAAGACATTTCAAAATTATTTTCACATAAATCTAGGAAGAACTAAAAAATGGAGAGATAATTTTTGCTTATGATTAGGTAGAACAAATATAGTTTGAATACCAATACTTCTAAAATTGATTTACAGATTTATTATGATATCTATCAAAACAGCTACAGGTAGACACAGAATTATCTAAAATTATAAGAAAGTCCATATGGAAAGAGAAATAGATATAGAGATAAGATAGATAAGCAAGAATAAAAGACCTATTCCAAAGAAATGAGTGAGGAAATTCTCAGCAGGATTCAAAATACTAAAAAGCAATTTTTAAAAAGATGATATTAGAGAGAAGAAATAGATCAATAAAACAGATCAAAGAAGCCATGAGTAGAATCCAAAATGTATAAAAGTTGTATTTGTTAAACATGTTTAAAAACATTGGGCAATGGGAATTCTACTTAATATAATTCATTGGGAGTGGATTGGAGGGAAGGATGAATCATCAATGCCCCACCCTATTTCATCAACCATTCAGTTTGACAAACCCAGTTCCTTCTTTAACAACCCTTGACTACTATTACGGAGGCTTTTGTTATTTCTTTCCCTATATGTATCATAATTAATCACCAGCCACTAAGAAGAAAATTGTTTCTAGAGCCCCACTCATGTTCTTTCATTTCCTTTCTCTTCCCCTTATCCCAAGTATATCTTAATCTAATCCTTCCCTCTCCTTCCACAGAGTCCTCTTTAAATATCCCAACCAATTTCTTCCATGTCCCTATCTGTGAAGAACCAGGCAACCAAACTTGCTAGAGACCTCTGCCCTCCCTATAAAGCCCCAGACCCTCATCTACATCTCTGGCAGAGATATCCCTCTTGGTAAGAGGAACAGAACTCTGGATGTTTCCAACTAAGCTAGGAGAACTGAAGAAAGCCTAGGGTAACTCGAGTGTATAAAGTCCAGATGAGTAGGAGCCTCTTACAGCTCCCTTTGTGGCCCTAAAATCAGTCCCTGAGGCCCATTGGTATCCATTTACAGTCTGAGATACATCGACATCTTTGTCTCTCTGGTAGTTGAATCCATATGTGTGCTTTCCTCACCATTAACCATGTATCTGTTGTATTCTCTGCCCTGGATGCCTCTTCCCTTCCCTCCATCCTCATGTCTACACCTGTATCATGGATAGTATCATAGGATCATAAACTGAGAGTAGGCCCCTAATCCAAACTGCTCACTTTACAGATGAAAAAACAAAAGCCAAGAATTGTAAAATGATTTGTCCAAAGTCTCACACATAGAGGAAGGAGCAGAAATGGGATTTGGATTCAGGTCCTACAGAGAAACTGAAGGTGAAAGCGATTAAATGAGTTGCCAAGAGTGACATAAGTGACATAACTAATAATAATAGCCTAGGGGAAGATTTGAATTCAGTTCTTCCTGACTCTCTTAACTAAAATCTTTTATAACTAAAGACAGCTTAGATCAGTTCAATTCAAAAAGTACTTATTAAGCAAAATCTCCTAACTACAAAGGCAGGGCTTTTTCTGTTGGTTGTCTTTATTTCCAACAAGTCAATCAACTTCAGAACCATTGAAAGTTCTTGAAGAGAGAAATGACATAATCAGACATGTGCTTAAAGAAGATCAATTCAACATCCGTGTGGAGTATGGAAAAAGTTGAATGCAAGGAGATTGATCAAGAGCTTCTTGCAAAAGTCAATCAATAGGCATAGAAGTACCTGTAAGTTCCAGGTACCAAATGAAGCAGTGGTGATACTAAGAAAGCAAAAAGTAGTCTCGGCTCTCAAGAAGCAATTCTAAAAATTAGAAGGGAAGCACTAAACTGGGAGAAAATGTTTACATCTGAGGCCTCATTTGTAAAATATATAGAGACGACTCAAATATATAAGAATTCAAGCCACTCTCCAATCGATAAATGGTCAAAGGATATAAACAGGCAATTTTCAGATAAAGAAATTAAAACCACTTTTAGTCATATGAAAACATGTTCTAAATCATTAGTGATCAGAAAAATGCAAATTAAAACAACTTTGAGGTATCTCTACACATCTCTCAGATTGGCTAAAATGATAGGAAAAGATAATGATGAATATTGGAGAGGATGTGAGAAAACTGAGACTCTAATACATTGTTGGTGGAAGTGTGAACTGATTCAGCCATTCTGGAGAGCAATTTGGAACTATGCCCAAAAGGTTATCAAACTCTGCATACCCTTTGACCCAGCAGTGTTTCTATTGGGCCTGTATCCCAAAGAGATCTTAAAGGAAGGAAAGGGCCCCACATGTGCAAGAATGTTTGTGGCAGCTCTTTTTGTAGTGTCAAGAAACTGGAAACTGAGTGGATGCTCATCAATCAGAGAATGGCCGAATAAATTATGGTATATGAATGTTATGGAATATTATTGTTCTGTAAGAAACGACCAGCAGGACGATTTCAGAGAGGCCTGGAGAGACTTGCATGAACTGATGCTGAGTGAAATGAGCAGAACCAGGAGATCATTATACACGGCAACAACAAGACTATATGATGATCAATTCTGATGGATGTGGCTCTTGTCAACAATGAGGCGATTCAGATCAGTTCCAGTGATCTTGTGATAAAGAGAGACATTTGCACCCAAAGAGAGAACTGTGGGAACAAATGTGGATCACAGCATAGGATTTTCACTTTTTGTTGTTGTTTGCTTACATTTTATTTTGCTTCTCTCTCTCTCTCTCTCTCTCTCTCTCTCTCTCTCTGTGTGTGTGTGTGTGTGTGTGTGTGCTCTCTCTCTGTGTCTGTCTCTCTTTCTTTCTCCTATGCAAAAATTATCCATGTATATATTTTGAAAATAAAAAGGTATAATTTAGAAAAAAAGAAGCATGTCTAATAGACAACACAATTAGGTACAAATAAGATATATGCAAGATAAACTGTTGATAATAAAGAGGGAAGGCACCAGCGTTAAGAGGAATTGAGAAAAGCTTCTCATGGAAGGGGAGCTTTTTGCTAAGACTTGAAGGAAGTCAAGAGGCAGAGATGAGGAGGGAAAGCCTTCCAGATATAGGACAGTCAATGAAGATACCTGAAGTCAGAAGATGAGTGTCCTGTTCAAAGAGACTTGTGTCCCTGGATCTCAGAGTACTTGGAGAGGAAATCTGGACAGGTAAGAAGAGACCAAATTATGAAAGACTTTACAAGTAGAGAATTTTAGATTTACTTCTAGAAGTCATAGGGAACCAATGAACTTTATCGAATAAGGGAGTAAGATAGCCAGATTTATGATTTAGAGAGATCAGTTTAATAGCTGGGTAGAGGATAGAGTAAAGTGGGAAGAGGCTTGGGATAAGGAGGTTGACCAGCAGGCTATTAACATATGATGTGACTATATACAAAGGTGATTGTAGTATCAGAGGAGAGAAGGGGAAGGTAAAGAAGGTAGATAGGGCAGGATCTGATCACTGATTGGATTTGAGAAAGGGGAAAGAGTAGGAAACCAGAGATAACACCTAGATTGTAAGCCTGGGTGACTAAGAGGAAGGTGGGTTCCTCAACAATAAGGGGAGAGTTTGAGGGGAAAATATGAGTTTAATTTTAGATATGTTGACTATAAGGTGTCTACAGGGCATTCAGTTACAGATGTCCAACAGAGATAGGAGACGAGATCTGGAAAGAAGTTAGGGCTGAATAAGTAGGTCTGATTGTCTTCATAGATATGATGAATGGTTCAATCCATGGGAGCTGAAGGGATCAAGAAGTGAAATAGAGTAGAAGAAGAAGACTTAGGGCAGAGCATCTGGGGGCCTCCATAAATATTTCCACCCAACCACTAAAAGGAACTGGAATCATCCAGTTCCTCCCTACTCATCCTCCAGCACAGCTAAGGGAGGGATGATTATGGTGCAGACATAAAACATGAAAAGTCAGCCTCCAGCCCATCCAGAAATAGCAGCAATATAATCAAAACTGTGGTAGCTATTTGACCATCCACGGAAGCTGAGTTGGAATATCTTGGTTGGTTCCCAGTGTCACAAACACCTGTTATAGCCCTCGGTCTCCTTGATAATTTTGTCCCATGTATGTGGGTCTCTTTGTACTAGACTTTGCTGCGTGCACACGTACGTCTCTTGCTTTATTTAACTCCAAACCATTGCCACTGGTTTTTTTTTTCTTGTATTATGGTTTGACACCATACCTCAGCATACTGGGCTCTGACTTTGAAATGGTGGAAAATACGTAAACCCTTAATAAATGAAACCGTGTAATCTCATTTCCAATCTGCCATTTTTAGAGTGTTCCCCACCCCAACGGACTGTTTCTATCAACATACAGCCTACCTGTGTCTTGTAACTGAGGATCACAGGTCTAGCCTTGGAAGAGGAAATCATCTTCAGGAGTTCTTAAGCATTTTTATATATGTCACCAACCCCCCATTTCCCTTGAGGGAAGCCTATAAACCCCCTCTTCAAATAAAGTTTTAAAATATATAAAACACATAGCATTGAGAAGAAAACCAAAGATTAGTGAAAAGAAAGAGGTATTTTCCTATACAAGTTCATGAACCCCCTAAATCTGACCACAGATCTTTGTCCTCTTAAAGCTTTCTTCTCAGGTTAAGAACCTAAACTAAAGCTATTTAGTTTAATCTCATTGGACAAATGAAACACACATAGGTGAAGTGACTTGTCCAAAGTCACACCACAAATAATAGCCAGGAGATGACCACATCATCAATAACTGGGCAGCATTTCAATCTAGGTCTCTTGGCTGAATTAGGGCACTTCCCACTACATCATCCTGCTTTTCCCGCTTCATACTAAGGTAAAAGGAGCAGACAAATCACTAACAATAAAGCAAACAGTCTAGTTTTGTGTGGATTCATTTAGTCCTTTTATTTCCTCTATGGTTATAAGTAAGTAAATGTACATGGACAAAATCATGACCTTAATTCTCCATTTGGGCAGAAAGCATCCATAGACCAATTATCAATATTTACTATTTAAAAGCCCAAAGTTACTATTAACTAGCTGTGGCTATGGAACCTCTTTACAAAGGTATTACATAAATTCAGTTAATAAGCACTTATTAAGCACCTACTACCTACAGAACATTCTTTCTCTAGTAATTCCCTTTTCTAGTCTTATGGGCTCTCATGTTATACCAGTAGAGTGACGCCTGTGGGTACCAATGAATGGTTCTAGATTTAAATATTGAAGAAGCTGATGAGTAGAACAGAGAGGATGCCCTGGCTTGTACATTAGTCCCTTAAAACCCCAACTCCTTGATTTCCCAGAATCTGTACAACCTGTTATTTTAGGTGGTTGGGTAACAGGTTGTGGTGACTGCTATTCATCCAATGTTCTACGCTGTCTTCCTGTTGCTCTTAGAACACCATTCTAAGGGTGCTGTTATTTGTCTCTTGACTATTTTAATTATATTTTGTGGTTCAGTACATACATATTCCCACCCCCCAGGATTATGCAAACATTATTGCAACCATAAAATAAGAAACAAGTGGGACAGGATAGGGACAGGTATTGAGGACTGTACAGAGGTACAGAGTTGGGAGATCCCATGTTGCAATTTAAAAAAATAGCTAATAGGACTATTTAGCTAGAAGGCAGATTGTGTGAAAGGAGCATGTGAAGGGAAAAGAACTCTTTGTAGAAAATCAGTTATATGTCCTCATCCTGACTCTATTAACTAACTGTGTGATCTCAAGGAAGTCACTTCATTTGTCTGGCTCTCTGTTTTCTCATCTGGAAAATGGGAGAGTTAGATTTGATGATACCTAAGAATCTTTCCATCTCTGACATTATATAATCAAACAAATAATAGAAGATGAAAAGAAACTTTCTTTAGCTCAAGATTTACTCAATTGCTTTATAGATAGGAGGAGGTCTATATTTTATGTAGAGCTATATACTCCAACCAAGGGAGAAATGATATACACACATGCATTCAAAATATATATATATATACACATATATATATGATGCATACACATATACACATAATGCACACATATACCATACACACATACACACAGTTAAATTTACAATACACACTCCATATGCACACATACAAATACATTCATGCATAAAACTGTACATACACATATATTCACAGTATGTACACAACACACACCTACATACATATATATATATACACATCCATACACAAACACACATAATTACATTAATTATACATTTATATAATAATAATATTATAATATATAATGTGTTATGTTTGTATATTATATAATATATTATGTAACAATATATTAGATATAATACATTGTTTTTTATATTAATATATTATATAATTATATAATATATATTATATTATTTTTATTTATAATATATAATAATATAAAATATAATTATATATATATATGCATGCACATACACACACAATCCACTTGGTAGGAAATTATTTAGAAGACCTGGATTATTTAGAAGAGCCTGAGTCAGGCTTTTTTACCACAATGGTGGTGGTAGTGGCAGCCTAGTGTAAAAGAAACAGTCCAGGACTGGGAGTCATAAGGCCTGGATCCAGTTCTGCTTCTGCCACTAAGTTATGTGATTCTGGGGGAAAACAAGACTCTTTTCCCCCAGACCTTGATTTTCCTTTCTATAATTGGAAATACTTCAACAGGAAGCTAAAGCCAGGCCAGTACACACTATAAAGAAGGAAGAGAGACTAAGGATGGAGTGAGGTTTTCAAGGGGAAGGTCCTATACTTTAAACCAGACGAGATCACAAACCATTGAGGATTAGGAATACTGATGGCCATTGGCCACCCAAACAGCAAGGTCACTTTGTCTCATGCATATCAGAAGGCTTTGAATGGGTGACATCTCATAGACACACACACACACACACACACACACACACACATAATGGCCTGGACTCAGTGCCCTCTACCCAAGTATCATCTATGAAGAAAAAAAGAGACAAAGGAAGGACTTAGTGATGGATCCAGGATTAGCAACTCTCATCCTTGTTTAATAATTATATCCTTTTAAGCTAACTAAATCTCTTCTTTTTGGCTTGTGCTAGATAAGTCATTTAATCCACCTTGACATCTGGCCGTAAGATAGTTTCCCAAGAGTCCTACCACAAGTATCCTTCTTTTATTCTTCAGATATGATATCACTTAATAAAGTTTAAAACATCACATAAATCGAGGGTCATAATACTGACTATGATGAGAAGAACAAGAGGAAGAGGAGAAGAAGGAAGGAAAGGAGGAGGAAGAGGAGGCAGGGAAAGAGAAGGAGGAGAAAAAGGAGGAGGAGGAGAAGTAAAAGGGGAAGAGGAAAAAAGAAGGGAAGGCAGAAGGTGACTATTGGGAGAGTATTGATTGAAAATCCCACCTAGAGTACAAAGCTGCATTTAGAGAGCTTTGAAAGACTTCACTCTATGCTTTCAAAGCAAAGCTCATTAGGAAACAGGAGCAAACAGCAACAATAGTTTGTCTGTTAACAGAGGAGATGTTCTTACAAACCATGGGTTCTCCTTCTGCTGTCTTAATATCCTCTATGGATACATTGGATCTCCAGACCAAATTCTGTGTCAACAGCACAATTATAAAAGTGCAAATTGGTTTGCAAATACCCAAGAGTTTGACTCTAAAATGTCATAAACTCAGTTATTCTCCAGGCTGTACAGCTGCTTTGAAGTAGACCTGGCAGAGCTCCTGGAAACGCTCTGAATGGCCTTAGAAACACTGTGTGTGCGGAGAAACTTATTTCTGATCATTTCCTTCCTTTTTCCAGAGTAAAAAACCACTTGCAGTCCATGAGCCCCTAACAACATCCCATTCTTATTCATCACATGATTTTAGCTTCATTTTATCCTCTAAAACATTCGAATCCAGGTACCCACTGGAAGTCGATCTGTATTTTTGCTTTTCCTCAACAGTACCAGCTGGCTTTTTGACGACATTATTCCGAAGAGGGCACGAGTCCCCCACTCTAGCACAAGGATTGTGCTCAGACCAGAGTATCTTTCAGATGATTTATGTCAAATCAAGGTCATTCCTGCCCACCTTGAATTTTCTGGCTCTTTTACCCCAATATATAAACAATCAGCCACGCTCCCTAGTCCATAAAAAATAGGGGTCAATTCAATTCTTATCCATGAAGCTTTTCCTGACTAGCCCCAGAGAAAGGTGTATGATAGGATAATAGATATAGAGCTGAAAGGGACAGAAAACCTGAAGCTGAAGTTAAGGGACCTGCCCAAAGTCACACAGATAAGTACATGACAGAGACAGGATTTGAATGCAGCTCTTCTGGTTTTAAATGCAGTCCTTTTTCCTCTTTACAGAGCTAAATACTCCCTGGTAATCTCTTTTATTTTGTATTAGTTCTACAGGTATATGAGTTTATCCACAATGGAGCAAACTTCACTGGCTAGCTCAATTACAAGCACTTTCTTTAGATGCTCTCCTTCCCACAAGTGACAAGTTAAGAGAAACTTGAAATCATAGATCTCAAGCTATATGGGGACTTTAAAGACATTCAGTCCAAAGAAGTTGAGATTTGAGTAAGGTCACAAAACATACATCAAAGGCAGAATTTGAACGCAGTCCTCTGCTTCTAAAACTAATCCTCTTGTGATTCAGACCAATTCCAATGGTCTTATGATGGAGAGAGCCATCTGTACCCAGAGGGAGGCCTGTGGGGACTGAATGAGGACCACAACATAGTATTTTCACCTTTTTGTTGTTGTTTGTTTGCTCTTTTTTTCTTTCTCTCTTTTTCCTTTTTGATCTGATTTTTCTTGTGCAGCATGATAATTGTGGAAATATTTATAGAAGAATTATACATGTTGGATTGCTTGCTGTCTAGGGGAGGGGGTGGGGGGAAAGGGGAGAGAGAATTTGGAACACAGTTTTGCAAGGGTAAATGTTGAAAACTATCTATGCATGTATTTTGAAAATAAAAGTCCTTAATAAAAAAATAAATAAAACTAATCCTCTTTCCACTGTACTATACTATGTTTCTAATAAATGATCACTAAGCATATGTATTCTTGGCACAAAAATTCTTGTAATTTTTCTCATTTACCTTTTGTAAAATGCTAGCCAAAAGTCAATTACAATCAGAGACTATGGGTTGCTTGGTTGTTGTTTGTTTGTTTTCCAATTCTTTTGGTTTAATATCTACTCTGTTGTGGATATTGTAGATAAATAAAGAACTCACCTTCTTTATTCTGATGGTCCCACAGAGCAAAGCTAGAGGTAATGGGTAGAAGTCACTGAGGCAAATTTAGCCGGAATCTAAAGAAAAACATCCTAATTAAAGTGTCCAAAGTAAAATGGGGTGATTTAAGAGGTGATAAGTGGTCATCCAGTCTCTGTTGGTAGAGCTCCAGTTATGGGTCACCCACCAAGGACATGGAGCTGCTGCAGACAGGATTTCTGTCCAGATAGTTTGAACTAGAGAGTCTTAAAGGGCTCTTCCAAATCCAAGAATCAATGATTCTATTGACAACCAGATGGGGAAAAAATAAACTTTTTCAAAATAATAGTAATAATTCCTCTGTCCTTGTGCTTGACTTGTGAGCCTTATGGGACATAAGCAGAATTGCAAAAATATATTTAGAGACCCACACATTTTGAACAATGCTGTGCTGAATTATTCCTTTGCTTAGTTTTGGAGTTAGTCTTTCTATTTTCCCGTTCCTCCTCTGACATTTACAATAGATCAGTCTGAAGAATAATATCTTCTGAGTCAAGCCCCAACATAATCTCATTAATAAACAGTGAGAGAGGCTTCAGCAAGTTTACTTGTGCTTGTAAAACCTTTATGATTCTTTCAAAAGCATTTCATATATAATATAATAATAATTCTCACTCAGTTAAGAATATGAAAACGATCCTGAATCACTTTAGTGTTCCAGCCAAACCTTGAGCGTGGCATTAAAGTAGTGTTTGCCTTCCAAAAACCTCCTAAAATGACACTGGTTTGTCCCAAACATCCCTAATTTTCTTCAATAAACCATACCATCGTTATTATCTACAAATTCATCCTAACTCTCCTTGAACTTATTTATGTTTTGGATCTCTAAAAACCCTTGAAGTTAATGAGTTCCATATGTTAAGGTCAATTTTATTCTTACAAATAACATTTCTGTGGATTGAAGCATCTTCCAAATAAGCTTTTAATGGAGATAATCTTACTATATTTGTCTTAGTCCCAAAGAAAAAGTGGTTTGGGAAAAAAAGCCTGAAGATTGGGATGTGGGGAGATTGTTTGGGTCTCAGCTCGGTTACTTATCTTAAGTTTCAGAAAACATTTAGCTATCAACTCCTGGCTAAATAGCAAAGATTTGTAATCTATACTATCAGGGAGTCTGAGGCTGGTGAATCTCCTGAATGTGGGGGTTCTCAGATGCAGTGGTTAAATTGGTCAGGTATCTGAACTATATGACATCAACATGGTGAACCACCAGTGTCTTTACAGAGGAGCAAACTATCCTAGATCAGAAATGGCTCCCATAAATCAGTGGGATCAGACTGTGAGGATCCCCTGTTATTCGAGTCTGAAATAGAGAGACCCAGTCTTCTAAAAAAAATTATGCATTTCTGTTGTCTTCTATTTTTAATATTTCCTATTATGGATTTCTAATAAAGTTTTCCTCAAATGTATTTATGAGTTAACTTTTTATTATCGTTAATGCAATAATTGTATAATGCAAATATTGGAGAATATGACCAAATCCAAGAAGCAAAGTTTCTTTTAGCAATATTCTGAAACAAATCTTTGCAGTTTTCAGTCTGTCCCAATAATTCTGGTATGAAGGAGAGACAAGAATACATCATCTGAAGCCTACATTTCACATTTCCAGGGTTTAGTTTCTTCTATAAAATAAAAAGGTCAGAGTAGGAGATTTTTGTGGTTTTTTTCAAACCTAAAAAGTCAATAAAATGAAGTGATGCAGGGATTCAGTATCCTCCTTGAATTTTGACTTTGTGATCAAACACATACACACACAATCTTCATGGTAACAGGGAGCATATATTAAACCTGGAAGGAACTTCACAGATCTTACTTTTATGGTTGAGCTATTTCAGTATTGACCAATTCTCGACTCTCGGCGATCCCATTTGGAGTGTTCTTATGAAAGATACTGGTGTGGTTTGCCATTCTCATTGAGGAACTGAGGAAAACAGGGGTAAGTGACTTGCTCAGGTCATTTAGCTTATAAGTTTGAACCCAGGTTTTTCTGACTAGGCTCAGCACTCTAACCACTGTGCTGTTATTTTCTCTAGCTTTACTCAAAGTGTGTTTCCATGGGTTTCCCTGAAGCCCTCCTGGGGTATCCTTGAGTTAAAACTATTTTTCATAATAATAATGAGGTTATTTGCCTATTAAAATGCTGCTTTCTTTTCCAATTGCGAATTTGTGTGAGGTTGGATTTTCTTCATATACTTGAGTCAAAACAACACATTATAACTGACTGAATGCAAAAACAGGTATAAAAAGCCAAATAAGAATTTTTCTATTAAGCCAGAAATTAAAGAAATTTACAAAAATTTCCAAAACAATGTCATTTCTCAATAAATATACTTTTTTCATAAAACTATATTAAGCTAACACACAGTAGGTTTATTTCTGTCACTTTAAGTGAATGAATAAAGATTTTTAAATTTGTAAGTTTTGATTTGTAATATGGAAAATATTGACAGTCATAACCAGGGATATGCTAGAGTGGGCTCAAAATGACTTGAGAGCCAAATGTTAAATTTGTACTGCGACATTTGTCTTTCAAAATTACCCAATGTTATAAATCAGGATTTGTTTTAAGTTTTGTGGATGGTCTGGACTCAAAAAAGTAATGGAGAAAACATTAATAATGGAGATTAAACTTAAAAGTGTGTCCTGTGTATGTGTATGTGTACCTATGTATATATATCTACATATATATATATATATATATCTTTTTAAGACCTAGTTATTAAACATTTAGTACCATGTTCCTAGCTATAACCTATATAAACAAAAGCTCTTCAGGGTCATCAATAATTTTTAAGAATGGAAAAAATATCCTGAAACCAAAAAGATTGAAAATTGCTGATATATTCCAACTCCTAAGAATCAGATATATAAGGAAGTAGGTCTCATCTCACACTCCTTTGTTGAAAAAAAATGCCTGAAAGCTGGATGGTGAGAAATCCAGATGTGAAATGATAGCAGACAAAAAGTCTAAATGTGAAAGCCAGAGGCATACTTTACCCAAATCCCTACCAACTGTAAATGTAATCTAACCGTGGAAATTAAATAACATATATGGAGGGTGGGAAGGCTGTCCCTTGTAAAAATAGTTTGCTTTAATTTATTCCGGTTCCATCTTCATTACTAGGGAAAACAGCTTAAATATTGATTCGGGAGGAGTTTTGAAATAAATCATTTTGTCTTAATTCTAGGTATTAAAATGTATCAGACAGAGTGTTGGACTGGTAGTCAAAAAACTAGTTAAAAGGGTCTAATCTTGACCATACCTAATTAATTGTGTGATTTCAAGCAAGTCAGTCACTTAGGGTGGATATTTTTTTGCTCCCCATCTGTATATTGGATTGTTAAGGTCTAAAGTCTCTTCCACCATTTTAAAATCTCTATGAATCTATGAGTACAGAATACAAAGATGGTCAATTGGCCTTTAAAGGTTCAGTAGAACGCTTTGTGGCTGGAAAGGCATGGGTTATGAAATTTTCATTTGAAATTATATTCAAACTTAACGTAACACTTTCAGGCTTGCAAAAATGTTTCATCATCTTCCAGGGCTTTGGGGAACTTGGAAGAGAGGGCTAGTAGGGAGCCTGAGTTGATTCCAGTTTTTCCCTTCCCTCTTCCCTTAACTATTTTGTAACCCACTCTACTACTCCAGAATTCTCTGAAGCCAAAGACAGAGTCTGTTTTCCCTGCATCCTCAACTACAACCAATGCTACCATTTAACTCTGTACTATATCAATCAGGCTCATATCCTCAAGGGACACATTTTGGGTTTTTTCTGCCCCCAACGACCCAGAATATCCAATGAGGGAGCAGGTGCCCAAGGATACATCAAGTGAGGAGATAGAAAGGTATAGAAGATAAATCATAAAATCTCTGTCTCAAGCCCAATGAGGACAGAGTGAGGTGGATGGGTGGTAAGAATTTGGGAAAGGGAGAAAGGAAGATGTCAAGAGTGGTGAAACCCCAAGTTTTAGCGAACAAGATTCAGAACCTTTGTGCTTATGTCAGTATGGATCACAGGGATGAATGATCGAATGAATGAAAAAAGCATTTATTAAGTGCTTACTATATGTCAAGCTGGTGATGAGTCCCAGCTAGACA
Source organism: Myrmecobius fasciatus (assembly GCA_023553655.1). Taxonomy (NCBI): domain Eukaryota; kingdom Metazoa; phylum Chordata; class Mammalia; order Dasyuromorphia; family Myrmecobiidae; genus Myrmecobius; species Myrmecobius fasciatus. Next base: position 949,971 of record JAJPUD010000008.1, on the reverse strand, counting down.
ACTGAACATTTGCTGATCATAGACATCAAAGAAATAACAAAACAAAAAATATTGACTGTGTGAAAGTCATGCTTATTATAGCTTATTACATGCTTATTATGAACAGCTTATTATGTTATAATCAGTTATGATTAGAACATTAAATGCACAAGAGATTCGCTTGGACATAAGTTTTATTGGAGGAGAACTGAGTAAACACACACTCGGCTTCATATATTTGTCGCTCACTTAACACAAGAGTCACACTCAACTTAAACTGTTAACTCTTTCAGCACCAAATAGGATGTTATTAATTTTTTTTCTAGCTGTTCTCTATCTCTCCAGGTAACTTTATCTTGTAGCCCAGCCAGCTAAATGTTTTCCAGCTTTCTTGTACCTGTTCACCAATACCAATTCCAATTTGTGGCATTTTCACCTGCATGCTTCCTGAAGTCCCTATACTGCTAAATCTTGAAGGAAAACAACAATGTGGAGAGCATTAAAAAAAAAAACAAAAACATGAAGTTCTTCCCAGAATCTTGAAATGCTTTTGTAATCCTTGAGGGCTCAAGGAGAGAGCTCCACTGAAAAATAAATTTGTGCTAAATATCATTTTAATAACTCATCAGCACACAGAGAACTGAAATCACTCAGGGGGAGAAAAATGTAGTAAACAGTTAACAGGTATCAAGGGAGGCTTGTTTCCTGTGAGGTCTCTAAACGTCATAGTTCCTTCCTCTGGAAAAAAAAAAAGAGTAAGTATGATTTTCTTTTGGGGGCTGTTCTGATGATCACACTTGGAGTATAACTGAAAATTCATAGACTCAACAAACATTTATTAAGTACCTACTTTGTGCAAGGCACTTACTTTGATGACAAACAGGACTGTGTTATGCACAATTTTTAAATAAAATGTGCTAAGGAATAGAAGTGACAACTTTGGTTTCTAAACTCATTGGTTCCTAAATATAAAACATTTTGAAAGCTTTCAAGAAAATTCAACTATATTTTGTTATGAAAATTCAAACCCAGATAGGTGCCTGGGAAATCAGATGTTATAATTAGTTCATTGCTCTTTTGAATTTAATTACCTGGTTTTTAAAAACACCCACAGTTGGTAAGTAGTTTCCACAAAATTTCTGTGACATAAAGAAAAAACAAATCTAACATATGGACAATCTCCAAGAAGCTATTTAGTATTTTTTTTTTAGCAGTTTGTGTTGGTGATTAAGTCAGAGAGAAAGGGATTGCCAAGTGTGGAAATGAGCTACATGCAAAAGCTCAATGTTTTTGCTTTGTTTTTGTTTTTAAATAAAATGGTCTTTAAATATGGAGTTCTGCAAAAAACTCAGTTCAGTATCCAAAATTATGGCAGTCTCTAGCAAAATCCAGAGTCCTTGAATCATTAAATAAAAGAATGGGAAATATAAACAAACAAACAAACAAACAGAAAAACATCTACTTAACATCCCTGGAACATGCGCTGATTAAATGAAATCACCAAAAATGGTTCCTGTGGAGGACGTGCTTTAGGAAAAGACCCAATGGCCAATGTTTTTAGCAAAAAAACAATGTCTAGGAGAATGCCAATCTGTGCACAATATCAGCATGGAGCGGGAATGCACAAGGCCGGCCTCATAATCCCCAACGGAGTCAATGTTCTCCATTGGGATGGATCCTGGTGTTTGGCCCATCCTGAAAGTTTAAAAGATCTTGCACTCATTAATGGAGAAGAGCTTCCTCCGACTCCTTCTCCTAGCGTGATTAACTGCAGTTCTGACAGCACACTCGAATACCTGTTGCACCCCTCGGTTGCTAAGAGCTGAACACTCCAGGTAGCCCTTGGCCTTCACCTCCTGGGCCAGCCTTTTCCCATCCACTGAGTTAATACAGGAAGCCCTGTGGGGTCCCATTTCCCGCTGGTCAGTCTGGGTAGCCACCACCAGCACTGGCGTGCAGGGCAGATTGCTCCGTATCTCGGCAATCCATTTGTTTCTCAGGCTCAAGAAGGAGTTGTGGTTGGCCACAGAATAGCACATGAGCACCACATCTGCCTGCTGGTAGGAGAGCGGGCGGATGCTTTTGAAGGCGTCATTCCCAGCTGTGTCCCAAAGGCCCAGACTGATCTGGATCCCATCCATGAAGACGTCCACCCCGGCGTTCTCATACACCGTGGGCTTATACATTTCGGGGAACGTCTCCGACGTGAAGCGCACCAGGAGGGCTGTTTTTCCCACCGCTGCGTCCCCCACCAACACACATTTGATGGAATTAAGCATCTTGTGGAGTCCGCTTCCCAGGTACAATATCAATCCTGGAGCACTGGACACCTCACGGGGCTGGAGAAACCCACGCCATTCAGTTGCAGGCTGATGGAAAGGCGAGGTCTCTCCTCGATCTCACCACTTAGTAGAATTCCATATTAATTTTTTAACTGACGTACAGACGTAATGTGCGACAGATCCTAGTCTCCTTCCTAGAATAGAAATAGAGAAGAGGAAATTTTACAATGTTTTATTTTTTGGCTCTATTTTGCCCCTGGCAGTATGGACTTTGAGGTCACTGCATGAACTCATATTTTCCAGAGGAGTCATTTTATTGGTAGAGGAGACTTCCAGCAAGGAAACTCCTTCCACCAGGGCGATAATGGTTAGTCGTAGAGGGTTGTCTAGGAACACTGAGGGATACCTGCAGTGATGTGCCCAGAGTCACCTCCACCAGCAGGTTTGAGAGGCAAGACTTGATCCTTTGTCTTCCTGACTCCCAGTGACCAGAACTCTAGCCCCTGCACCATGGAGCCTTTCTACCGAACAGGGTGGATGGCAGTGGGAAAATGGCAGACCACATAGGTGGTTGGGCCACCCCAGCTCCACGTCTGAGTCACTGCCTCACCTCAGCTCCATTGCAGCAATGTCCCCTGTCCCAGATCACACTTGAGCTGTCATTTCACCCCTCTCCCACCCACTGGTGGAAGCACTGATCAGTTTTCCCAGTAGTCCGCTCACACATGACCTATGAAGAAGCACGGGTTGTCTGATTTGATCTTTGAAACAGCCCAGCCATCAAAGACCAAGACACGACTCAGATAACAACCGAAAAAGATCTGATAGAAATCGGGTGTGTGAGGCAGCTTTTTCAGACTAGCAGTCTCTTCAGCTCCAAGAAGTGAGGGTGGGGTGGGAGGTAACTGGGGAAGGGATGGGGGAAGGGAGGAGAAAGAGGGGGGCTGCAGATCTCTCAGTCTCAAATCAACTTTGCCATCGCATGAGAAATGCAAAGGACAAAAATACAATGAGCATTATCGAAGCTATTCCTTTTCCTTGACCAGTTAGCCACCACCTCCTTAGAAAGAAGGATCCTGGAAGGACTGAGGATTTGGATGTAATTGATCATTTATGCTTTTCTGGACTTTCCAAATATCAAACAAACTTTCACCCCAAATTGGGTGTGAAATTCTGATAATTTAAGAACAAAACTAACTCAATCCTAATCCTTCTTGAACTAGTCAAGAAAGAGTTCTCTGTCTCTAGAAGAAAGATATGAAAGGTTTTTGATCCAAGATTCAAAGAAGAAAAAAGATCCCAAAGAACTAGTGACACAGAACCAAGAACTTTAGTATCTGATTAACAAAGACAGTATAGTAGGAAAAGGCTTGGATTGAGAAGTCAGCAAATATTCATTAAGTACCTACTATGTGTCAGGCACTGCTAAGCACCACAGGTACAAAATAAATAGTTCTTGCCTTTAAGGAGCTTACATCCTAACGGGAAGTTATGTCTATGTTACATCTAAATTGGCAGATCTGGGAAATATTGAAGGTTCGATTCCAGACTACCCAATGGAGCAAATATTGCAACAAAGTAAGTCACATGAATTTTTTTTTTTGGTTTTCCAGTGTAATGTTTACATTAACTACATTCTATTTAGTGTACAATAGTTTTATGTCTAAAAAATGTACAAATGCTTTAATTTTAAAATGTCTTATTGCTAAACAATATCAACCATCATTTGAGCCTTCAACTAGTTCTAATCTTTTTGCTGATGGAGGGTCTTGCCACGTTGATGGTTGCTGACTGGTCAGGGTGTGGATGCTGAAAGTTGGGGTGGGTCGATTTCTTAAAATGAGGCAATGAAGTCTGCCACATCAATAGACTCTTCCTTTCTCCAGAACACTAAGCGGCTATTATAGAGTTATCAATTGATCTAATTTCAATATTATTGGTCTTGGAATAGGGAGGGCTGAAGAGAGGGGAAAAGATGGGGGAAACAACCCCTTGGTGGAGCAGTTAGAATAAACACAACATTTATCTGTCATGTACACCATCTTATATGAGTGTAGTTCATGGCACCCCAAAACAATTACAATAGTAATATCAAAGACCGCTGATCACAGATCACCATAACAGGTATAATAATAATGGAAAAATCTGAAATACTTTGAGAATTACCAAAATGTGACACAAAGACATGATGTGAGCAAATGCTACTGGGAAAATGGAAAAGATTGATTCCCTTGAAACAGCCGAAAACGTTCAACTTGTGAAAAAACACAGTATCTCTAAAGCACAGTAAAATGAGGTATCTCTGTATCATGTAAGTGTGTGCATAATACAAACAACATGAATACAAGGTGAAGTGGGTTGATTTTAGGGAGGGCATTCTATACTGTTATATAAGACCCATGTGTCTTTGAGAAGCAATGTGCAAATTCAACTCAATAAATATTACCTACTGTGTGCTAACACCACACTAGGAGCTCATAATTACAAAAATGAAAAATGGCACAATATATATTGTCAAAGAATTTCCATTCCAATACAGGGAATATGGCATGCACATGAACACACTATACTGATTGACTCATATGAGATTCCTAATGTAAACAAAATAATTACTCCTAAGAATACCAACATTCACTTCAAGGACCTTTCTGCCTTGGTAAATGTGTATGTAATTCTTTGTCATAGTCCCAGTTCAAAAGTTAATCCAATGAACAGTAGATTCACATGATTTATTTGTTTGTGGGATACTTCCACCCTTCCAATCACTGATGTTCACAACGTCAAGGTTATTCTCAACTCCTAATTCTCCCTCTTCCAAATATGTTATAAGGCACAATTGAGGATAAAGGATGTAGAGCATTTTGCAAACCTTGAAGCACTGGACAAAGGCCAATTAGCATTGTTATTATTAGCTTATAATTATCAGGCCTCCAAGCTGCTGATGACATCATTCTCTTGAGACTTCTCCTGTCCTGTTCTATAAGCATTTTTTGGTACAATTATCCCTTTACGTTACAATTTTCCCTATTGCACTTTCAATTTATTGTGAATTGGTATAAGAAATTAAATGGGAATTTTTGGAGAGTTTTGCGTAAGCTGCAGATGATGTGAGAAGGCCAGTAGACAACACAGAAGTTGAAAAACTCAAATGCCCTAAACATGTCTATAGTATTGTATGATATCAACCCAAATTTTATAATAAGTTACTGTAAATATCTCATAAAAGGCAAAGAAAAAATTCAGACCTCCTCTTGTCTGAAGGGAGGGCCAAAAAATTTTTATGTAGATTTCCAGATCTCAGGGGTACCAGTTTCCCTAACTCCCACAATGTGGAAGGAATACAGGGCATGTGCTGGTAGATATTTTACAATCCAGCTTGAGATGGGATTGGGGGGGGGTAAAGGATGTAAGCATATATTATTTAGTTTCCTCTGTATTATCAACATTTTCTTAAGTCTAAACAATCAATAAAACAATAAATTGAGCCCCTATTTAAGATTTCTGATTTCTGAAACAAGCTGGTTAGAGCTGTCTCCAGCATACCTCTACCTTCATCCCATATATCTAATTGCTTGCCAGGTATTGCCATTTTTATCTTCACAACATAATTCCTTTCCCTCAATGTACATGACCACTGGCCTGGGATCCAGTTCTTAAGTCCTGGTCCAAGTCCTTTAGTTTGGACTATTCTCAATTGCTTCTAATTAATTGGTCTTCCTGACACAAATCTCTCTCAACTGCAATTCATCCTCCACACAGCTGCAAAGCAATTTTTACAAAAGAATAGGATTTCTGCCTTTCTCAAAAACTAATACTCTAGGCCTTTAGGATCAAATACAAAGGCCTAGGTATACTCGAGTGTCAGAGCGATATAACGCTTATAATAGACTTGGAATCTGGGTCACCTGAGTTCAAATTCTGCCTTTGACACTACCTGATACCGCTGGACCGAATCACTTCACTACTCTGCAATGCATTTTTCCATTATTATAAAATGAGAGGGTTGAACTAGATGTAATCTAGACATGCATAAAACTTATGATTTCATAATTCTATGGATATGTTGTCACCCCTGATAGAATGGAAGCTCCTTGAAGGCAGGGCTGCTTTATTACTGTCTTTATATCCCCAATGCCTAGGTCTGGCACTAAATAGATCCTTGATGAAAATTTATTGACTAGCTGATGGATTGATGATCTTTGCTTATTCACTAAAAGAACTTTCAAAGTATCTGTAAACTTGTCAATGCAGATAGTCCCTCCAGTATTGCAGCTCACAGATCATCCCCAATCTCAAACAATATAATTCACTTCCACGTTTTGTAAATCTAGTATAAGCCTTCCTCTCAGATAGTCCCTCCAACATTTTGAATCACAGATCATGCCCAATCTCAGATGATACAATTCATCTCCACGTTCTGTTAATCTAATGTAAGTCTACCTCTCAGTCTCTTAACACTACCCAAGTACGAATGCAGTATAAAGTCTATCCACATGTTCCCGCCATATTACCCTTTAAGACATCCCCTTCTAGCCATAAAGCTCTTTAATTTTGACTTTTACTTCTTGATAGAATTGCTGCAATAAATACGTTTTTTACAACCAAAATGCATCTTTCCATGGTTCCTTGGATGATCTATTAAAAGAGACAGACAGTGAACTATTGACAACTTCAGTGGTTTGCCTTTCCTTAAGAATTCAGTGAAGCTCCTGGTCTGAAAGAGGTCTATGGGGAAGCTTTCTTCAGACACAGCCTCAGGCCTATTGTGCTCATTAAACAAACATTCAGAGTTGAGAAGTAATGGTGTTTAAAAATATTCTCTGAAGACTTTTCATATCAATCCTCACAATTCAGAGAGCACCCCCATATAAGAGTCAAGTAGCCATTAGTGGCTGCTTCCACAAACATATTTGGTGTTATTGCAGCCTTCAAAGGGTCTTTGTAGGTCTGACCAAAGTCAGGATTTCTTCACCTTCTTTAAAGTTTTATATGAATTCCCACAATGCATGATTTCGGCAATTCAATCCAATTCAACTCAACAATGTTCTACATGCATAGAAAAAAAAAATACTACATGTACAAAGCTTAGGAAAAAACATCTATATATGAGAAATTCAGATACAGACACTTAAACACTATGCCAGTTGGCTAAATCAATAGAAATAAAGCTGTACTAAAAGATTACATAGAAACTGAGAATATCCTGATTATTAAACGTGGAAAATTTCTTGAAGCAATTACATGGAAATGGAACTCTAGAAATTCAAGGGGACGCTTTGACATAGACATAAATTAATTAATCAATCAATTAATTATTCAACAAGTATTTAGGAAGTACCTGTTATGTGACATGCCTCACAAGAAAATTCAATGTGAACAAAAGTTACCAAAAGAAAACCCCAAAACCTAAATTCTGTATAATTGTAATGGCCAAGGTGGGACACAGAGAAGTGTTAGCTACTGCAGTTGGTTTTGCTAAACTGTTTTTTTTCCCTTTCTTTTTTATTCTTTTTTCATAAGGAAGATTCTTTAGGTAAAAGTGGAGAAGAGATATATTTCAAAATAAAGGTTATGTAAGCACAAGAGATGGTAATAAAAAGTTTCATATTTATTGATCAATAAGGATTATTTTAATTTTTATTAATCAACAAAAATTTAAATTGTTAATTATTAATAGGAACTTATCTTCTGTAGCAGCAAAATTAGAATTATTTGATATAAATAAAAGAAATCCTCATAAACCCAGCTAAATCTAAGCAATTAAAAATATGTGCTTTAATGAAGAAAAACTTGCTTGAGTCTAAATATTATTCTGGAGTTATAAACTCAGATTTCTCATCAAAGGGCTTTAACAGCACCCAGCAGATTATACAGCACAAAGTTTAGGAAGGACTTTCAGCCTAAAATGATTTCATAGACAAGTTAGTTAACGAAGCTTCAGGAGTATGGGTAGGATAGGAGTGAACACTGAGTATTACATATCTGACTGCAATTGAGTTCAGAAGATATTTTCTTTAACCTGGGGTCTCAGAAGAACTAAATCACTGGGGGATTTCAAAAGAAATTGTTATTTAGTGGTAGGATCTAGTTACACTGAGTTTCTTGTAGAATTGCAGTATGGTCATATGAGTAATGAAAAGCCTATCCTGTAACAGGCAACCCATTTCTCTGCTCTAGGATTTGCTAAGATTAGCCAGGATTTAGTTAAGTTATGAAAAACAGTATATATCTCTCTCTTCTTCAAAATAGATCCATTTTCATTCTCTTTCTTCAATTGTTCCTAATTGTAGATCCTAATCATATTCCATGATCCTCTTAAATACAATATCTTCTCTCTCCCTCTCTTTTCCCCTCTCTCCCTCTCCCTCTCCCTTTCCCTCTCTCTCTTCCTTTTCCTCTCCCTCTCTCTCTCTCTCTCTCTCTCTCTCTCTCTCTCTCTCTCTCTCTCACACACACACACACACACAGACTCACACTCACACACACACTCACACACGATTCCCTGCTGATAAAATGGTGGCACTGATTGCAAGCCTTTAACTTTCCAGGTCCTTTTCTCCATCACTGAAAAATGAAACATCATATACATGATTAAGATTACATTTCTTGAGGAATAAAATATTCTCATCCATTTGTTTTTGGTTAAGTAAGGTTTTTTTTTTGTTTTTAATTTGGGGTTAAGTGACTTGCCCAGGGTCACACGGCTAGAAAGTGTTAAGTGTCTGAGGTCAGATTTGAACTGGTGTCCTAACCACTGTGCCACCTAGCTGCTCCCTTAAGCAAGTATTCTTAAGCAAAAAAAAAAAAAAAAAAAAAAAAGTTTTCTTTCTTTTCTGTTATCACACTAAAAATCTAATTGGAGAATAGCTAAAGAAATTATGCTGCTAAAAAAAAGTGGATGCTGAAAACTATCTTTACATGTATTTGGAAAAATAAAACACTATTAAAATTTTTTAAAAGAAATTATGTTGCTTGAATATAATGGAATGTTGCTATGCTGTAAGAAACAGTAACTGAAGAATTCAGAGAAGCATGAAACAATTTATATGAACTGATTTTGGGGAGTAAACTTTAGGAGAACCTAATATAATGCCATTAATAGAAAGAACAAACAAATGCAAAATTAAATGCCATGTAATTGTAATAACTAATAAGCTTGGTCTTATTAGAAGAGTGGAGAAAATGCAAGTTTCTTCCTTCTTTGCTATAGCTATGGAAAATTGACTATATTATCAATAATTTTTAAAAAGAAAATCATCCAAGAAATATATATAGAACATTCCTGATATAAATTAAGCCTAGCGAATGCAAATGAATCTTTGATCATTTTGGATCATAAAGTACACAGAATTCTGGATATCTATTCTCATCACACAAAAATATACCTGCAAGTGTGGAAAATATAAATCTATTTCATTTAAGTCATGATTCTGATTTTGTGGGGGGGAAAAAGGTCTTTATTTAGGAAAATAAAAGGAAAGCTTAACCTGCCCAGATCTCTGTGCACAGAGAAGGTGTTGTGGAGAGGAGGGGTTAGTTGGGCTAATCTCACTTATCTGGCCAAAAACATTACTGTGGAGTTGGATATCTCAACAATGGAAGTTACTGTGAAATAAGTTCGGATGGGACAATTCGATAGACAATAGGTTTGCAATAACAAATAGTTTAAATGGCAAATATGGACATAGATTTTGCATGACTTCACATACATAATGGATATCAAATGGGTTGGCTTCTCAGGGAAGGGGAGAGATCAGGGAGAAAGAGAAAATTTTTTAATTGATTGTTTAAAATATTTAGACATAATTAAAGAATATTTAATGAAATAAAGCAATTTTTCTAAAAATAGTGATTAGGCTAAATGTTTCTGTAGGATATACCCAGAAGTATCTGTGGACTTTTAATATTTTGTTAGTTTGTTTGTTTGGGGGGGGTATTTTTAAAATAATTAATATTGTCAATCCTTGTTTGTTTGAAATTTATTTCCTTTAGTACTTTACATCCTGGGCTGGTGGTGGGTGCTTATAATTCCTGCTTCTGCAGAAGTTCAAGTTTATGGGGTATGAACTAAAGTTGGAAATAGAGCTCAAACCAGTAGAGTAAATGATGCCCTAAGTGTGACACAGACATGGTGAGTTCTGGGATGCCCAAGGAGAGGGGACTCAGGTTGGAAAGGGAACAATCAAGCCATATAGGGATCAGGTCTATAGAGTGGCCGCCACATTTCCAGCCTAAGTGAGATAGGAACACCCTGGTTTAAAAACTAACAAAGATTTCATGTAGAATTTAACATATTATAGCGTAGAGCAATAAGTAATGTGAGTTATGGATGAAGAAACTAACTTACAGGGCTCATCAAAGTAGCAAAAGCATGGCCTCCCATTTCAGTGCTTAGCACAATGCCCAGTATGCAATAATAAATGTTTATTGATTGATTGCTTTTATTGATTGATTAATTCCAAGTCCAGTATTTGCTCTACAACAGCAATCACTTCTTTTGTCCTTAAAAAAAATGGAATTTTGAAAAAAAATACATTTGTTTGTAATAGAAAGAGCAAAAAAATAGGAGGCGGAAAATACTGGTTCTCTTCTCAATCCCTCCCTTCACTTTCCCTGCTAGCTCAGACAGATCATTTAAATTTGTATATGTTATTCTGATCTGTAAAATGGACACACTATATGCTTTATCACCCTTACATTGTGGTTCAAAGGTTCCCATTCTTGGAAGGTCCTTTCTTCTTAGTCTGCTTAACTTCCCTTGAGACTCAACTCAGATTACACCTTCTGATGGAGACCTTCCCAAGTCCCCCAAGCTACTAATGCTTCCCCAATGAGATAACTTTCATTTACCATGTATATACATATATATACACACATACATGTGAATGTACGTATACACACAAATGCAGATAACTTTCATCTACTGTGTACGTATATATAGATATGTACATACATATACACACATGTGTGAATATACATATACACACAAATGCACACACACATACAGAGAAGAGGATATTTATTATATACTGTATTTTACATAAGCAGAAGATCCTACATGTATATAGAGCATCACATTTGGTGGTAGAAAATGGTCTTCATTGTATGGTTAAAAGAGAAACAGAAGAGATATTTGAGCCTTTTTTCCAGCCATCCTTTTCCAAGGAAGACTTTCATTCCTGCCAGGAAAGTAGGAGGTTGGGACTGGAGGCCCAACACCTCCAATCTCCTCAGAGGGAGAGGGGCTACCATTCTAGAAATATATCTGCCTGCTCTCTGAAATATTTTTTGTTTGCAGGGCTTCCTGAATTTCCCCCCTGGTGATCTCTTTTCACCTGAGAAATTTTTATGGGATTCCAAGTATATAGGTGTATAAAACATGTATACAAATCAAATATTTACTGATAATAAGTCAAAATTTCACAATCCCTATATTCTGTTATGCAAACCCCATCTGGGGTCATGATCCACAATTTAAGAAGCTTTGGTCTAATATAAATATGGAAATAGGTTTGAAAGAATTGCACATATTTAACCTGTATCAGATTGCTTGTTGACTTGGGGAGGGGGGAGCTGAGGGAGGAAGGGAAAAAATTTCAAACACAATATCTTATAAAAATGAATGTTGAAAACTTTACACGTATTTGGAAAAATAAAATATTATTGAAAATTAAATCAAAAAAAGGAGAAAAAGCTTTGATTTAGAGGGTTTGATGGGGTTCAAGTTAACTTTTTATTGCTTTATCATTTGGGGGCAGGGAAACTCAAAGTTCTATATCCGTAGGCGTAATTCCTTTTCCACCTAATGCCGGTACTAGAACACGTACACAGAGAGTAGCAAAGAAGCTCATTTACACAAGTCTTAGGAAAGCAGAAATCAGAAAGAGTATACATAGGAGAATAGAGACCAGACAATATAGACTGAAGAAGCTCTCCCATAGGGAGCCAAGTACTTCAGCTCACTCAAGAGAGGGTCCCGAATCTCACCCAAAGAGAAGCTCCCTTTAGTCTCTAGTGTAAGAAGCTGGGGCAATTTCATGGTAGAGATTGCCTACTCCTCTCATGCCTTCCCACAGCCTTTTCCTTCAGCGATCTGAAATAGAGTTGATATCATCCTTCTGCTGCCTCGAAGCCAGGAGCCCCAATGATGAGTTCTCAAAAAAGGGCAACTAAGAACTGGAACTTTCCATTTCTCTACACCTCCACCCCACCACTCTCTTAGGGCAGGGCCTTCATCTCCACCAATAAGGAGAGAGTCCCGTACTGACGAGGTTACCATGATATACACAGATATAAGATATATATTTTTTGTAAATCTTTAGTTATTTGAGTGTTGTCTTTCCTATTGGAACGTGAGGTTCTTAGAAGTAGGACCCTTATTTTTACCTTTCTTTATATCCCCCTATCTTATGCCTGACACAAAGTAAGTGCTTTTAAAGTGCTTAAATTGACCATAATACCTTAAATTTCTATCATGCTCTATAGTTTCTTATGCAACATCTCATTCGATTGAGACTTAACAATTTTCTGACCATGAACTAATATATTCCAGCTCTGATCCTTCTGAGCTTCAGGTTCTTATCAATAAAATACAAGTAATAACAATCTGTTGTAAGAAAAGAACTGTGTAAATAGGAAGACACTTTTGGCAAGTGAGCTATTATTATTTTGTTATTATTGTTAGTCCTCACAATAACAGGTATAAAAGTCCTTTCCAGTCAGAAATATTATAAAAGAAATGTAAACTATTAGCACTATTTTTTAAAAATTCAAATTTTAATTGTGGTGTTGGCTCTAAGACACTCCAACAACACATTGCAACAAATATGGTAGGATTGGTTCACCATTTCACAAAAAATAAATCCAATCAATCTTCTTTCAGGAGTTTTAGATAGAGAGCCATATTGATAACAGCCAATTAATTCATTAAAGGAATTAATTCTAACCTAAGAATCATGGTCATTCATGTCATAAGGAAATGATCACATCACTCCCCATTATTCTCTATATTAGCAGTTCTCAGATCATGCCTTTTTGGCAATAAGCCCATAACTCTAGATCCTATAGGATAGGCTGCAGCTTGAGGGTAGGGAAGGGGATTGTTTAATTGATTGTTTTTTTGTTTAGAAACATCAGCAACCCTACAAAGAAAAAGGGAAGTTAATGGGCATTAAATTTATGGAGTAGAAAATATATAATAAATGTAAGTTTTCATTTTTCATACTGTAATAATTTTCATTTTTCATTTGTGTAGCATTCATAATTTTCATAATATAGAGGTAATGACATTTTTGTCTAAGCTTCTGAAATAAGTTATTTTGAAGTAAGGCATAAATTCAACTTACTGACTTACTAGATTCATAACTCTTCAATTTAAGCTTCAATCTTCCTTAATGTACATACTCATATTTACAGAATTATGATCAAAGTGTATAGATTGTCTTTTGATCTGCTTTATACATTAATACTATTTCATGCAAATATTCCCATGTATTACTACATTTGCCAATTTCAATAGATGTATGTAGAATATGCCATATACACATACATGTATACATGTGTGTGGATGTGCAATACCATCCTAAGAAAGGCAGTATAAAAATTTTAGTGGAAACAGTCTTGGATCATGGTCAGGAGACCTGAATTCTGGTCCCAATGTGCCACTATCTCACTGTGGGATTTTGGTTATTGGTCCTTTCTGAAATGAAAGGTCTGGGAGCCAAGACTACAATGACTACAATAATAAAAAGGAAAACAGCATTGAACGATATCAGAACTCTAACAATGACTCCAAACAAATATGGTGGAACATATGTCCCTTCTCTTAGCTGAGGTGATGGACTCTATGAGTTATCAAATGTGGCCAATGGGATACTTTGTTTGCTTAATCCATTTTATTTTTATAAGAGAGGGTTCTGTGAATATGGAAAGGAGCAGGGACAGCAATACAAATAGATAGATCTATAATCTATAATAAATCTATATAAATATTATATATAATTGTAGTATATGTAATTATATATTACATTATATATATAATTATATATATTTTATAGAATACATGTTTAATAATTATATCTAACATATTAAATAAATAATATATCATAAATACATAATAAATCTACAAGAAATTTAAATATACTTTTAAATAGGTAAACATATTTTTATTACTAATAAACATTTGGTGCTTTTAAATTTAAAAAGAAAGGGTTATAAGATACGATTTTTTTTCTTTTGAAGATACAATGAGGAGTGACTTGCCCAGAGTCACCTAGCCAGTAAGTGACTGAAGCTGAATTTGAACTCAGGTTCTTCTAATTCTCAGATTTGTGTTCTATCCACTACAATACTTAGCTGCCCCGAAGTCATGATTTCTAAGGTCATTTTCATTCTATGATCCTATGTGTTTAATAAATTTGCTTAACCCACTGTGAGGCAGTTGGGGGGTTTCCAATCTTATTGGTAATTATCAGTAGTGTGATAAGTATTTTTTTCCTCTTTATAGTTATTTCCTGGGGGTATGTTCCCAGACCTGGAATTATTGAATTAACAGGAATAAGAACATCTGTGTGGAGTTCTTGCTAGATCTGGACACTGCTCTCCCAAGCTCTCTAATCTGCAGAGTTAAAGCAAGATTTCTAAGAGAGAATCTCCCTTTGTGATGAAAATTTTACCCTCTCCTACTCCCCCCCCCCAATTTCTCCAGGCTCTGTAGAGGGGTGTGAGTCAACAGAAAAGAGGTTTCTCAAGAGAACCATTTGGGGAATAAATATTAGTAAGGACAGGGTGGGAAAGCCTCCAGAATGTAAAAGCCTGAGCTTCCTGGAAGCAGTCTGAGGAAAAAGAAGAGTGAAGAAGAAGAGTATCTATCAGAACACAACTTAGAGAGCGACTAGGTGGTATAGTGGACGCAGCCCTGGACCTGGAGTCAGGAGGACTTGAGTTCAAATGTGGCCTCAGATATTTAACTCTGGGTAAGTCTTTCAACCCTGTTTGCCTCAGTTTCCTCATCTGTAAAATGAACTGGAGAAGGTAATGGCCAACCCTTCCAGTTGACTGGTTGGTCAATCGTTGTCCTTTCTCGAAGAGGACCAAAATGGCATCCCTATGTTAGAGTCACGTTAGTGTTTCCATCTATGGCTGGTCAGACCAATAGAGCTCGGAATGCTCTGCCACAGGTAGGACAAACTTGTGCATACGAACATTTGGGGTAACTCTAATTTTGTGCATCTCCCATTTCTTCTGAGCTACTTCATTTCTTCTTTGTCCAGAGAGCACAGCACCTTCTCTGATGAGGGCGCGCCATGCCGGGGCAGTCCTGTCCCATGTCATACAATCAATTCTAAAGTTCTTAAGAGAGATCTCGAGAGGTTTTTCTGACCATCTCGTGAGCCCTTGCCCTGTGTGAGTTCTCCATAAAATAATCTTTTTGGCAAGCTTGCATTTGGCATTCGAACAACGTGGCCAGCCCAGTGGAATTGTGCTCTTTGGAGCAGAGTTGGAGTACTTGGCAGTTTAGTTCAAGAAAGGACTTCAGTGTCCAGTATTCTCCTGCCAGGTGATCTTCAGAATCGTCCTAAGACAATTCAAATGGAAATGATTCGGTTTTCCAACATGGCGCTGCTATACTGTCCAGATTTCATGGTCATACAACAATGAGGTCAGCGCGATTCTGTAGACTTTCAGTTTTGTAATCAATCTAATAGCTCTCTTCTCCCACACTTTCAGAGTCTCCCAAACATGAACTAGCAATGGCAAATCATTATCAATGTGGACATCTCTGGAAAGTATACTGCCAAAATGAGAGAATTTATCCACAGCATCCAAAACTTCATTTGTTGTAACTGATGGTTCTACATCTGGATGGTTGTTGCTGGTTGATGGAGCACCTGGGTTTTCTTGGTATTAATTGTTAGACCAAAATTAGCACAAGCAGCAGAGAATTGATCCATACTTTGTTGCGTCTCAGCTTCAAAGGCTGCATGCAGTGAGTGCACAATCACCGCAAACAAAAAATTGTGCATCAACACTCCCTCCACTCCAGTCTCTTTGCCAAGAAAATCCCAAATGGGATCATGAAGAGTAGGATTCAACTGAAATGATTAAACAAGATTCCCTGAACTCGGGCAGAATCAAAGGGACATAAAATTAGGACTAGGAGGGATCTCAGTGGCCTTCCAATCCAGTCCCTTCCTTTTACAGATGAGCAAACAGAGATCCAGAAAGCTTAAATTCAAATCCAACCTCAGGTATTCACTAGCTAGATGCATCCGGGCATCTTTAACCTCTGTTTACCTGAGTTTCTTCATGTTTAAAATGGGGATTAATATAGCACCTACCTCCTAAGGTCAAGTCATTGTAAAGCACTTAACAGGGTCCAGCACGTAAGCACACGCAATTATTTTTATTTATATGGAGTGATTTGTTCAAAGTCATATGAATAATAACCATCAGCAATTTACCACAGGTCCCTCTAGTTCGAGAATACATGATCTTTCCACAGTACCATGATGAATCTTGCAAGTTTTAAACGCTAGGAAGGACAGTAGATATAAGAGGCAGGAACTGCTCTCCCAGTCAAATGGATATCAAAGAACGTAGACATGGGGCAGCTAGATGGTGCAGTGGATAGATCACCAGCCCTGGAGTCCGGAGGATCTGAATTCAAATCTGGTCTCAGTCACTTAATACTTCCTGGCTGTGTGACCTTGGGCAAGTCACTTTAACCCCAATTGCCTCAGGGAAAAAAAAAGAACATAGACACAAGATTTCTTTTAATCACCTTAAGTTTTCCCAAACGTGAAGGAATAATGATGATGATAATTAAAATGATGTTTTTGGTTGAGGTTCAGATATGTGAATTTCATTGGTATGGGGAGCTTCCCTTTAGGAAATTTTCTCCACCAAAGCAGAGAGCAATCCTTCTGCAATTTATTGTCTTTGTTATCCGGATGGTCCAGGGGCTTGTCTAGAATGACAGAGCCCAAATGTCTGTGTCAATAGGACGTAAAGCCAGGTGTCCTTGACCTGAGACTGGCTGTCACCCATTTCAAGTCATGCTACCTCTCGCCATTGTTACGGAAGCGTAACAATAACAATACCTTATCATTCACAGAGCACTGAATCTATAAAAACCCTGCCAGTAGATTTGTATCATGAGTATTATTATACTTAATTCAAAGACAAAGATATTGAGACTTTAAAAGGGGAAATGGTGATCTTTAAGACCCTTTGTGGCTCTGAATCCTATGGAACTTGAAGTTATCAACAATTACCATTGATTACAAAGCTGTTAATGTGAAATATGGAAACTCTTTAAAAAGGGGCATGATTCTTGACTGTATAGAATGGGATAGTAAGAAATACATAATCTTGGGATTAGGAAGAATCTTAGTAGTGATCCAGACCATCCAATATAGGAATTCTTTCTGTATGATCACAAACAAATGGTTTTTTAACCAGTGCATGAGCACACATTTATAGAGAGCTCACTCTTCAATTTGGCAATGTGTTCTATTCTGGGACAGTTTTAATTGGTAGGAAGTACTTCATACTAAGAGGAAATCTGAATTCGGTCTAACTGCAATACATTAATCCTTGTTCTAGAACTAAATAAATTAAATTTAATCTCCCAGATAATGATTCTTCAAACATCTGATTGTCACTATTGTGTGGGTGATAATTTTCTTTCAACCAAGAATCATTTTATGGTATTATTTAACTGAAAGGAATACAGTTGTGGAACTGAACTTTTTTTTTCTATTCTCTAGCCTAGCTTTTGCCATGATTTACTGAAATATTGCAAAATAATCTTATCAGAAGGCCAGTTGTATTTAGTTCGGTAAGATGCACTTCATCAGTGCCGTTCCCTCTCCTAACAGAGACCTAAATGTTCACACCTGTGTAATGATCTGTTCTAGAATTTTTGCCAAAAATTGGCTTTAACAGCTTACTGGTTTCCATAACCTTCCTCTCCCTCACACATCCCTTTTTATTTTTTTTAAACTGGGGTTATTTGACTTTTTCCAGACTTCTGGCCTTAGCCTTTCACCATTATTTCTCAAAGACTTCAGACAGTGAGTGGGATTGCATCTGTAATTTCCATTAGTAATCTAATCTATAATCCACCAATGAAGCTATCTCAATGTATTAAATTCTCTTTTACAGACTTCCCATTGTAAGGACCTCAATTTTCTCTTTATATGCTATTTGTTCTATTTTTCTGGCTTTTTGATGAAAAAGATGAATCATGACTTCTATTAACATCTTCCTGGAGCACAAGGCTAACTTACTTTTTTTCTTCTTTTTTTCTTTCCTTGCTTTGATCATACTTCAATAGTTTCAGGATTTGTAATGTTGCTGGCATGAGGATTTCTTCAACCAATACAGATCATAACTCATCTAAAATAGTTAGCATTTATATATCGCTTTCATGTACATTTTTCCTGTTATCTCATTTGTTTTCCACAACAATCCTATGAAGTAGGGACCATTATTAATTTTATTTTACAGATGAAGATCTGAGGCTGAGAGATATTGACTTGCTCAGGATCACATTGCTAAATATGTTTCTTTTCTCTCTTTTAGAAGCAATTGGAGTTAAATAATTTACTCAGGGTCATACATAAGTGTTAAGTGTCTGAGGCTCCATTTGAACTCAGGTCTTCCTCTGTACTCCACTGTACCATTTAGCTGCTCCAGTAAGTGCCTTTCTAACCTCATTTGAAGTCAGACCTTCAAACCATCTCTATGGGAGATGCACTAAGTCCTGCACTCTATGTATTGATTCACCCAACTGTCATGACTTAATGTTATTTAGTAAATGATCTTTGAGAGCCCAGAGGCTGAAAAATGCACCATCCTGTAAACCATCCTGGGGGCGAGCCTTTCCTAATTATAGTAAGAGGAACCTCAGACCACTGGGCTCATGTTCAAAACCTTTTCTGAGGACCAGCCAGACCGCAAGTGCTGCTCTGCTGCTCACATTGCCTTGATGTGCTGGAACTTCAGATAATTTGAAAATAGCCCTTTTTTTAAAGTCCTTTTTTTTTTTTAACTTTTTCTTTCTTTTTTTCTTTCTTCCTTTTCCTTCCTTTTTCTTTTTTATTTTCTCTGTCTCTCTGTTTTTGTCTGTCTCTCTTGTCTCTCTGTGTGTCTGTTTCTCTGTCTCTCTGATTCTTTTTTGTCTCTATCTCTCTCTGTCTCTGAGTCTCTCTGTCTCTGTCTTTCTGTCTGTCTTTGTCTCTCTGTCTCTGTTTCTCTCTCCTCCCTCCCTCCCTCCCTCCCTCTCTTTCTCTCCCTCTCTCTCCCTCCCCCCTCTCTGTTTCTCTCTCTCTTCTCTCTCTTTCCCCGTCTCTCTCTCTCTCCTCTCTGTCTCTTTCTCTCCCTCTCTCTCTGTGTCCTTCCATCTTTCCCTCTTTCCCTGATAATTGATAATAATTCCAAAGGATAGAAAGTCTTACCCCTTAACACCAAATGGTGATTTACAGAGCAAGGCAGAGTTAGCCCAAACATGACACAATGCAGAGTGGAGGCCAGGTCTTTGAAGATGGTCTGGGAAAGCCTGGGCCAGGGTTTCCTGAGTAAGCACCCATACCAAATCCAGACCAAGCAATTTTCCAAATTAGCTCACGTACCTAGTAGCGCCAAGTTTCTCATCCATTTCAATATCCAGGTAGAGATGAAAAAAATAGATTTCTGGTTTTCATTCTGTTGTTTTCTAGAAACTATATTCAACCTCCCAGTGTAATAAAGTCCTCTTTCTTCATCTGTCAAATGGGGTGAATAAACTAGATCAACTCTAGGGTCCCTGTTAATTCTAACAGACTACTTATTACTCACTGAGTTCCTTAGAAAGTATTGTCCATTTTGAAGTTGCTGTGGTAACCTTAGCCCTTGCCTTCCTAACTGGTGTAATTAAATCTCTGATCTCACTTTGCTTTCTGCAGTTTTAAACACAAGATGGTTCCTTCCTTGCAAAAAAAAAGAAAAGAAAATGTCCACATACAGAACTTTTAGGGCAAAGCCTTGGGTTTAGAACTTTGATTTCATTAGTACAGGGAACTCTAAGATGAAGAAATGTTCTCTACCAATTTTTAGGTCAGATCTTTTCTATGACTTAAAATCTTAGAGAACTTTTTAGAAACTCAAAAAAAAAAACCTTTTTTTAAGAAATAGTGAAATAGAGGAGAAAGGGTCCAACCTTGGAATCAGGGAATCTGAACTTTAAGTCACATCTCTGCCACACACTAGCTTCATTACTCTGAGCAATTTAATTAATCTCTCTGTTCGGTCAAGTTACTTTTAAAGATTGACAGTTATAGACAAGTTGAAGATCTTATTAGCAGAAAATGTCCACATTGAGAATTCCCCATACACATATCGTTACAAGTTCAAGAAAGAAAAAAAAAAGATGCTTTTGAGATTTGGGTCACAGGCCCAATGTAAGGGACAAAAACCTTTTTCCTTTGAAAAGTGTCCTTTCACCAGATGTGGACAGGGGTAGAAAGCCTCTTCCAGTAGTTTCAGAGCTTTTCCTCAGGCTTCAGATGATCCTCTGAGCAATAATGATTGAGAGGGGACTATGGTCTATCTGTCCTGATAGATCTCTGCAAGATTTTCCTCATGTTTTCTCACATTTTCAAGCCAACAGTTCAATGATGGGGACAGTAACATCACTTTGTCCTTGCCTACATAGCCATAGAGAAGATGGTCACCTTATTCTGGCTACCTTTAGCCTCCATTTTTCCCTTAACACATTACTATAGAGTATAGCTGTCCCAGATATTCCTGACTTCCTAACAAGTCCAAGGCCCTAGCATGACTGAACAGCATAAAAGGTAGTCGAGAGCCCTCCCTTTTTAAGCAAAAGTCCTAGAGCTTGCAGGACTTTAGATCTTCTCGTCAAGTCAGTAAGGATCTATTAATTGCCAACAAAGGACCAGGCACTGGGCTAAGCACTAGGAATACAAAGAAGAGCAAAAATAATTCCTCCCCTCAAGGAGCTTACATTTCAATGGGGAGACAACTGTGTACAAACAAAATACACACAAGATAAACTGGTGATCATCTCAGACTTTAGCATTAAGTGGAATTGGGAAAGGCTACTTGCAGAAGGTGGGACTTTTAATTCAAACATCATTATTTTACAGATAAGGAAATCAAAGTCAAAATAATTGTCCAAGGTCATATAACAAATTAATTGCAGATCCAGGAGCAAAACCCATGTCTCTTTACTGTGAGGACAGTAACTCACTAATAATATTCACATTTATTATTTTTAACAGTAATAATAATAATTTATTTATATTTTTTTCAGATTTACAAAGCACCTATCTCACAACGGGGCAGAGAGGAGGACTTTGGGCTTGGTTCCAGCTATGATGGAGCATGGAACAAGTTCCAGGAAGCAAACAATGGCTGTGTAACTGAGCAAAGCTAGTTAAGCATCCCAGACCAAAGGGAATCTGGTAGTTTTGAACTTGCTGAGTCGAGTCTCTGGGCAGACCAAGAGTACTTGAGTCAAGTAGTCAATTTGCTGAAACACCCAACCGGAAACAAGCCAACAGATTAAAACTGGGTCATAGGTTTGCAGAAAATTCAGATCAAGAGGGCAGTGAACAACACACCTCTCCCCCCACTCACCTTGGATCACATCACTTTAAGGGCACCAAAAGTTTTCAGGTCCCTAGTTGGAGTTGGGAAAGCAGCAGAAAGACCTAAGAGAACAGAAGTTCGAGCCAGACATTGCTCCCCTCTCCACCCCCACCCTCCTAGGAAGGGTGCAGGGCCCAACATTAATAATGGAAAGTCCAAAGTCAAGAATTTGGCTAGAAGAATAAGTGGACCAAAAAAAAAAAAAAGGAGATTTAAGACACCAACACAACTATAATCAAAACCTCAAAGACAAATGCAATTTGAACACATCCAACAAGAACTCCTAAAAGAATTAAAACATTAAAGAAAACTGTCTAGCTATCTTAGAATCAGTAGCAAAGCAGAAATTGAAAGAATCCACTGGTCACTTTCTGTAAGAATCCCAAAATGAAACTTCCAAGGAATATTACAGTTGAAATCCAAAGCTCTCCAGTCAAGGAAAAAATACTGAAAACAATCAGAAACAAAGAATTCAAGTACCAAGAAGGCACATAAAATTTGGCAGCCGCTAAAAAGAAGAGGAAAGTTTGGAATATGGTATTCCAGAAAGCAAAGTTTCTAGATTTACAATCAAGAATATCCCACCAAGCAAAATTTAATAAAATCCTATGCAATGGAGGGATGGGGCCAGGCATGACCTGGATTACGAAACAGCAAAGGATATTGAGAATGAATGGTCAGAGAGCTGGAGAATGATATCTTAATAATATCTTAAAAACATAGAGAGAAAAATATATTGAGGAGAAGGTGATCAACATTGTCAAAGCCTGCAGAGGTCAAGAAAGATAAAGACAAGATAAGACCAGTTGAGTTGGCAATGGAGACCACTAATAACACTGGGGATAGTAGTTTCAATTCAGTGACTAGCTGGATTGTAAAGAGTTAAAAAGATAGAGATACGAATAGGAAGCTTTCCAATGAAGAAATCAAAACAATTTATAGCCATTTGAAAAAAAATGACCTAAATCACTATTAATTAGAGAAATACAAATTAAAATTACCAGATATCCTTTTATATCTACTAGATTAATCTAATATGATTAAAGGGGAAAGCAACAAATGTTGAAGGGGATGTGGAAAAATTGGGATACATTTATTGTCTGTGGAATTGTGAACTGATCCAACCATCTTGACGAGCAATCTAGATTATACTCAAAAGAGTTGTTAAACAGTTTATGCCCTTTGACCCAGCGATATCACTGCTAGATCTGTTTCCAAAGATAAAAAGGAGAAGAACCTATATGTTCTAAACTCTTTGTAACAACTCTCTTTGTGGTAGCAAAGAACTAGAGATTGCAGGAATGCCCACTGATTGGAGAATGGCTGAATAAATTGTGTGATTGTGATAAAATACTAATATGCTATAAGAAATGATGAGTTTGATGATCTCAAAAAATATGAAAAGACTTGCATAAAATAATGGAGAAATGAGCAGAGCCAAGAGAACATTGTATACAGTAATAGTGATACTGTCTAAGAATGGCATTGTGTAAATAAGTCATTTTAACTAGCATAAATATTAACTATAAAGGACTATTGAAAAAAGACACTATCTGCATACAGAAAAAAGAATTGATTAATAGAAGCTTGTATAGAATAATTTTACAAATATATGTGTATGTGTGTGTGTGTAGGTGTGTACCTGTTTGTGGGGAGGGAAGAAAAAAGAAATTAACTTAATGACTTTATTATATATTTAAAAAGGAATAGCAAGTTGTACATAACAGATTTGCAGTTTCATGGGAAATTATCTTTTTAATTACACTATGTTATGGAAATGTTTGTTTATTATATAAATTAAAAAATAAATAAATATGGGGAGGAGAAGAAGAGAGAGAGAAGAGACATCTATTATAGACAGCCTTCTCAAGGAGTTTAGCTACAAAAGGCAAGAGAAATATGGGATGGGTTCACGCCAGTGAATTTATTCTCTCCCTTTCCAAATTTCTGATAGTATTTGGTGTCATCCTTCTTTGTTCTACAATACCATACTTTCTATAATCTTACATTAGGTGAAGTTCTTAAAGAATCATTTTTCTTTTATACATATTCATCTAACCCTTCAGAACAGAAAAAATAAAGACTTAGGGAATTGAAATAAGTTTCCCCAAAGTCTCATGGTTAATAAGTGTCAGAGATGGGATGCAAATCCAAGTCTCCTGATTCAGTCCTCATCTTTCAATATGTCATGGTGTTCATACCCAGTATTCTTATTTATATAATGTAGAGGTTTTACATAATAGGAAATCATTCCTATAGTAAAAACTGATAAGACAATTTTACAATTTTACTAGGAATTCATCAATTGGATGCAAACACAACTATTCCCTTTTTCCAGCATCTCATTAGTATCCCTCAAAACAAATTCTGTTTTAGAGGACAATAATTAATGGTTTGAATATTATTTCGATTTAGAGTTTAACCAATTTAACAAGTTGCTTTATCTACAAATAAAGATAAGTTATAATGAGCACAAAACCTTACCCATTCACCTAGTTTGCGTGCACATGCACACACACACACACACACACACACACACACACACACACCACAGGTCTGCTGCTACCAAAGTAACTTTGAAAATATCTCTTCAGTCAGTCCAGCAACATTTATTAAGCACCTTCTCAGACATTGTGCTAAGGACTAGGGATACAAAGAAAAACAACAGGCAATCCCTGTTCTTAAGGGATCTCCCTCAGTCTAATGGGGAAAACCATACAAAAACCAAATGGCACAGCCAATATATATGTAAGACAGATTGGAGATAATCAACAGAGAAAGGCAATAGCATTCAGGGGGTTTCACAAAAGGCTTTTGTAGAAAGTAGGATTTTATCTGACATTTGAAGAAAACTGGGGAAGCCAGGAGACAGAAAAGAGGAAGAGGATTCCAGACATGGGAGATGATCACAAGATGGAGTTTCTTGTGTAAGAAATTACAAAGACATCAATGTCACTGATCACAGAGTATGGGGTAGAGTATAAAGCATATGAAGACTATAAAGGTAGAAAGTAATTATACTATGGAAACCACTGTCCCTTAGTCCCTTCAACTAAACCAATAACTTGTAAACATTTCTTACACTTTGGCAGTCTGATAAAACCTATGGATCCTTTCTCAGAATAATATTTTTAAATACATAAAACTAAATACATCGGATTACAAAGGAGCCTGATTATATTGATATCCAGTTACCAAGTTGTTTTTAAGTCCACAGATCCCAGTTATCCCTCATATAGATGAAGAGATCTATATTCACAGATGAAATAAACAGGCAGACGGATAGAAAGATAAGCACATATCTGCATCTCCATATTGGAAATGAAAGAATTAATTATCAGCGTCCTAGCATGTTTATAGCATCACATGCCTTTAAGACTGGAAGAGACTTTAGAGATGAGATCATTTAACCCAGGCCTCTCATTTTACAGATAAGGAAATGCCCAGAAAATTTTCAGGGACTTCTCCAGTGTTACAGCTAGTTTAAAATTCTCAATCAGTGAGATCTAATGCAAAAAGTTTCTTTTTAACTGCTTAATTTCTTGCTTTCACAGTTATTTGTGCATGGTTGGTTGGTGTCCTTCGTTCTCAAAGAGGACCAAAATGATATCATTAGGTTAGAGTTGAGTTTCGGTGTGTCTGACTGTGGCCGATCATTCCAATACGAACTCGGGATGCCCTGCTACGGGTCCGACACAAATAGTCCCTATGAACATTTGGGGGTAGATATGTAAACATTCATTGATATTATATTCCTAATGCATAAAATTCTGACAAAAATATAAGATGTTCAATTTCATCTAATGTGGCTTTAGACAGAGCCTAGTTTAAATCACACGACATTACAAAATTTAACGAGAACAATGAAAAATAAAGAGATTTAAGGATGCTGAAGGAGAAACCTGATTATAAATTAGAGCAGATGCAAAAAAAAAAATTTTTTTTTTACTCAGCATCTATGGTCTCTGTGGCATTTTCCAGTTCTGTACAGGAAATATGAGGTAAAAGCAAGTAGAAATAATATGGTAGCCATGCCAACAAAATACAGTTAGAACTTAATTCTTAAAATATTTCTTCACTTTTGGGGAGAAGGCCAAAGGGGAGAGAGGAAAAGGCCAAAGTATTATTCTGTGCTCAAATCAAACTTCTAGGCATGAAGCATTATGCTGGGTGCTGAGGGAAGAAAAAAAGATTAAATAAGATACAGTACAGGCTTCTTGAATTTCACATTCTAGAGATGCTCCTCCTGCTTTATTTACCCCACTCAGAATTACAGTGACAGTTCAACCATCAACACCATAATCCCAAGATTAGCAAGCTTTATCCACTTGATATGATTTGGGTGAAGAAGAAAAAACATTTCTAAAAAAACAAAACAAAGGCCAAAATCTAATCTTCCTCACCCAATAGGTTAATATTTGAAATTTCTTGTTTTGGGGTTTGTTTATTTGCTTGCTTGTTTTTTTGCTGAAGCAATTGGGGTTAAGTGACTTGCCCAGGGTCACACAGCTAGGGAATGTTAAGTGTCTGAGACTAAATTTGAACTCAGGTCCTCCTGACTTCAGGGCTGGTGCTCTATCCACTGTGCCATCTAGATGTCCCTGAAATGTCTTAAAAATTAAAAAGACAGCCAAGTGCACAGTGAACAGAGCACTCACTGTAGCTGGAATCAGAAAGATCTGAGTTCAAATTCAACCTCAGACCCTTACTAGCTACGTGACCTTGGGCAAGACATATCCTTTGCTTGCCTCAGTTTCTTCGACTATAAAATGGGGGTAAAAATAGTACATATCTCATAAGGTTGTTATAAGAAACAAATGAGATAATATTCGTAAAGCACTTAGCACAGTGGTTGATATCCATAGTAGATATTGTATGAGTGTCAACTATTATTATTATTAAAGTGCAAGTACAACTTGAAACCTAATTCCTTAAAGTAAATTAATTCAAAAGACACAGCAGGGTAGTGAATGGAAGTACCAGATTGGTAGTCAGGAGACCTGGCTCTAGTCCTAGGTCTGCTACTAGCCAGCTAGGTGACCTTGAATAAATGGCTTCACCTCTTGGGACTTCAATTTAGAAATCTAAATGAAGAAGTTGAATTATGTGATTCCTGAGGTTCCTTCCAGTTTGATTAATCTATGAAACTATCTGTATCATATCCTAGTGGGTTTGAATAGGGACAGGGTTGAAAGAGCTGGAAAGCCCCATGACCTAACTCTATTATATTCCATTCTTCCTTGGACAATTGCACTAGCAGTGGTTCTAAACCATCCCATGATTGTAGATCCTCACTTACATGTGTGTGTGTGTTCGTGTGTATACACACACATGTACAAAGGGGAGGGTGTCAAATTAGGTTCACGTAGATGCAAAACCCAAATCTGCCATTTATCACCTCTGTGCTCTTAGACAAATGACTTAATCTCACTAGATCTTAGTTGACTTAACTGGAAAATGAGATATTTGGACTGGATCCAAAGATCTAGTCTTTGGAAAGATCAAAGATCATTCAGCTCTGAATCCATGACTATGTATGATAAGGGAGGGAGACTTGAGCCAAAGTCAGTTGTAGCTTAATTACATTCACTTTCCAAGGCTTATGGGTACATTTATGTGACTTCATTTAAAGATGGTGATTGCCTATTTTTTCAGTGAAGATCTTACTATGTCTGTCATTTGTGAACTAATCCAGCTAAATTTAGAAAGATTTATACAAAACCTAGAAAGACTTAATATGAACTGATACAAAGTGAAGTAAACAGCACCAGTAGAAACTGGATACAGTAACAGCAAAATTGTAAGGATGATCAACTATAGAAAACATAGTTACTTTAACAAAGACAATTATCCAAGATAAATCCAAAAGATTCATGATGAAAAATGCTATCCACCTCCACAAACAGAATGATAAACTTCAAGTGCAGATTGAAGCATACTTTTTTCACCTTCTTTATTTTTCTTTTCTTTATTTTTCACTTTTTCTTATTTATTTACATGTGTTTTGGGGGGCTAATATGGAAATATGTTTTTCATGACTTCAATATATATAATTAATATCATACTGCTTGCCTTTCCAGTGGGTGAGGGAGAGATGAATGGTAATTCCAAATTGAATATTAAAAAAAAAAGGAAGAATTGGTCTACACAGTGATGAATATGGAAGACAATTAACTTACATAGATTGCTAAGGTATAGAATAGTTCTAATCTGAATTGGAGAAAACAGTAACACAAATAAAATCACAAATTGTTCCCGTTTTTGAAGTTATTAAAATGGTGAAGGATACAGAACATAAGTAGACCCATCTAAGAACAACTTTCTAGTCAATTTAAAGTGTAACAAATCAAACTATCATCATTAATGCATTTTTCTCAATCTGTGGCTGGCTAGAGGGGAACTAAGCAACAGAAGTTTTCATCAAAGATCAACTGTGTGGGTGCCCTAGAAGAACTGCAGAAAACATCCACATCTGCTTAATGAGCTAACAAGGCAGAACATAATTCTGATGAAATTGCCTCAAATATCATAATCTCTATCAAGGCCTTTCCATCTCTATTTCCCAGAATTCTGCAACTCTACCAGGCAACTTGGAGGTTTTCTGAGAAGACAATATGACTACAAATGTGGCTATGTAAAAATCTAGGGAGCTAAATGGTACAAGAGGGGGGAAAACTGTTATACTTGCAGTCGGGGAGATCTGAATTCAAATCCAGCCACAAACTATTAGGGTTGTGACCCTAACAACTTAGTCTCTTTCAGCTTCGGTTTACACATCAGCAAAATGGGAATAATAATTGTTGGGAGAATCAAATTAGATAACATTTGTATAGCACTTTGCTAATTTTAAAGCAACATATGTTACTAGTTATTAAAAATGCTTTGTAAATCTTAAAACACTTTATAAATGATAGCTATTAGTATTAAAGTGCTTTACCAACTTTTAAGCACTTTACAAGTTATTATTATTATGATGATTTATTATTAAAAGTGCTTTGTAGATCTTAAAGGGTTACGGGAACCACCTGCTTGTGGCTGCTGGGGATTTAATTCTGACCAGCAGAATAGATTTTGCCATGTGAAAGGATGCTAATGGTACAAGGAGACAAGAGGCAGCTGCAGTGAAAATCTCTGAATCTCTCTATTCCATTTCCAATACAGAATATATGTAAAAGTTTTTTTAAGTACAGCAAGGTTATTAAAATAAAAGCACACAATCATGCACAAGCAACATCTGCATCAGTAAATTTGTTTTATGACCTCCAGACAGATACCTCAGACTTCCCTGGGTTATGTTGATCTTTCTTGGAGTTTGCCAGCTCTGCTCAGAGAGTTTGATAAAGATTACCAAAACATTCCTTTAGTTTCTCTAGTATGCTGTGATTCACAGCTGTGGGGGCTGGTATTCACAGCTGTGGAATTGGGGGGGGTCCCTTGAATCTTTTTACAGACTTTCTGGGTTCCACATTTAAGTGTGGTCCTCAACATTAAAGCACTTTATAAATGCTAGCTATTACTAAAAGTGGTTTGTGAACTTTAAAGCACTTTATAAATAATAACTATTAGTATTATTAAAAGTGCTTTGCAAACTTTAAAGCACTTTATACATGCTAGCTATTATTAAAAGTGGTTTGTGAATTTTAAAGCACTTTATAAATGATAACTATTAGTATTTTTAAAAGTGCTTTGCAAACTTTAAAGCATTTTATATGTGCTACCTATTACTAAAAGTGGTTTGTGAATTTTAAAGCACTTTATAAATGATAACTATTAGTATTATTAAAAGTGCTTTGCAAACTTTAAAGCACTTTATAAATGATAATTATTAGTATTTTTAAGTTGCTTTGTAAATTTTAAAATACTTTATAAATGCTAGCTATTATTATTATTAAAAGTGCTTTGTGAACATTAAAGCACTTTATGAATGTTAGCTATTATTATTAAACTTTTATGCAAAACTTAAAGTGCTATATAAGTGTTTAATAATTCATGATGATAATGATAGGTACAGGTTTTTTTTAACTTTATTTTTCTTGAGGACTTTTTTGTTTGTTTGTTTTCTTTCACAACATGACCTTTATGGAAATGTTTTGCATAACCTCTCATATCTCAAACACAAAACTTTAAATATATATATATGTATATATAAATTGTTTTACATGTAACTGGGGAAAATAAAAAATATTAAAATAAAATAAATAAGATAATGACAATGGTGATGATCACAATATTGTACATATATTTTATATATCTTCTTCTTTTCTTTTTTTTTTTTTTTGAAGCTTTGGCCAGTTTATTAAAGAATACTTTTGAACAATTT
Organism: Myrmecobius fasciatus; assembly: GCA_023553655.1. Lineage (NCBI taxonomy): Eukaryota > Metazoa > Chordata > Mammalia > Dasyuromorphia > Myrmecobiidae > Myrmecobius > Myrmecobius fasciatus. Next base: position 919,734 of record JAJPUD010000008.1, on the reverse strand, counting down.
ACTTTTCTTTTCTTTTCTTTTCTTTTTTTTTTTATATCTTCTTATTTTCAAGTCTTACTCCAACACCACACCAAGGTTGGGATTTGGGGACAATTCCATTACAGAGTAAACAAGATGCAGAAGAATTATATCTGAAAAAGTATGAAAATCACCTAATACGTGTCTTCGAGAAGATATTGAATAAATATTTGTTCATTGGTTTGAATCACTCTGAGAGCACAGTATCAAGCTAGAAAGCTGAAGCTCACTCTGTTTGCCAAGCTTCTTGTCATCAACCTGCTGCTAAGAAATGAATTTATTAGTTAGAGGCATAATTCTAAATCTCTCTGAGCAGAGACTTCTAATAAATATACTCAATGGATTGTGGAACTTATTTCTCATTTCCAAATAGTGATTCATCTACTTTGAAAAGCAAGCAAAAAAATGTTTCCTTCCATACAGAAAAAGGCAGATTTTGTTTATTGAAGTCATAATGTTATATATATATATGTATATATATATATATATAAGAATAATGAAGGATGAGAGAGAGGTTAGAAAAATTAGGGTAAAATTAGGGTAAAAATATGGGAGAGACTTGAAAGGAGGAAGGGAAAGAGAAAGAAGAAGGAAAAAGAGAGCGGAGAGAGAAAAGAAGAGAAAGGAGTGAAAATAGAAAAAGACTGTATAAACACTTCCTAGTTGTGTGACCCTGAGCAAGTCACTTACCCCCAATTGCCTCAGTGAAAGAAAGAAAGAAAGAAAGAAAGAAAGAAAGAAAGAAAGAAAGAA
>JAJPUD010000008.1:885173-918953 GCA_023553655.1 Myrmecobius fasciatus | reverse complement strand
GAAAGAAAGAAAGAAAGAAAGAAAGAAAGAAAGAAAGAAAGAAAGAAAAGAAAAGAAAAGAAAGAAAAAGACTATATAAACATAGTTTATAATTAATAAAGAGCCATTAGTTTTTTGTTTGTTAATGTCATTTGAGAGCCCCATTCAAGCAAATATTTAACCATCATTCCCTTATTTAATAAATACCACTGACATTTTACTGGGCTAGGCCAAATTCCCATCCTTCCGCCATCACCATCCCCTCTCCAACTCCAAACCTCTGTGTAGGTTAAGCTAGATCTATCCCTTAAAAGGCAAAGAAGCTGATGCTAAGACAAGATTGGTCCAGGGGGATAAAACTCAAGCCTAGAGGTTGATGCAGTTTCTTGGTGGCTTCAAGGCTTCCTGTTCACCTAAGCATATAAAAGGCCTTGAGAAATAACAAAAAGAATTATGAGTTCAAACTAAATGAGTTATTTGCCCAAAGAGTTATTAAACTACTTGTACCTTTTGATCCAGCGATATCACTACTTGGTCTATTTCCAAAAATAATTTGGGAAAAAGGAAAAGAACCTTTACGTTCTAAGATGTTTGTAGCACCTCTCTCGGGGTGGCAAAGCATTTACAGGGATGCCCATTAATTGGGGAATGGCCAAACAAGTTGTGGTACAAGATTATGATGAAATATTACTATGCAATAAGAAATGATGAGCTCAATAACCTTAGGAAAAGATGGAAAGACTCACATGATATATTGAAGCCAAGTGAAATGAGCCAAACCAAGGGAACACTGTATACAGTAACAGCAACTTTTAAGTTTTGAGAACAACTTTAAGCAAATAAGTTATTTTAGCTAATATTAAAACTCAAATTAGCCATTAAGGATATATAAGAAAAACATTTTTTGTATCCAGAGAAAGAACTGATAAATAGAAGTATGTATAGAATAATTTTACATATATGTACATGTGTATGTGTGTAAACATACATACATATATATATATATACATATAAATAAATAAATTTGTGTCTAATGGTAGTCATCTCTAGGATAGGGGGGAATGGGTAGAGGAAAATTTACATAATAATTTTGTTGCATATTTGAAAGGAAATTCAAGTTGTACATAGTAGATTTACAGTTTCATAAGCAATCATCTTGTTATTGTGCTCCTATGAAAATGCTTGCTTTATTCCACAAATGAAAAACTAAATGAGTGCCACCTGCTAAATCTCTGTTGCAATTTTTTCTAAGTTTTGGCTGTGAAAAACGCTTTTTGCTATCTGCATACCTCATTTGACTGCACTTTGCTTTACTATGTTTTGCAGATATTGCATTTTTTGGCAGATCAAAGGTTTGTGGCAATCCTGCCTCAAGTCAACCAGCACTATTCCCCCAACAGCATATGCTCACATCATGTTTTTGTGTCACATTTTGATAATTCTCATAATATTTCAAACTTTATTATTATTATTATTATTATATGTGTTATGGTGATCTGTGATCAGTGACCTTTACTGTTACTATTATAATTATTTGGGGGCACGACAAAGCATTCCTATGTAAGTTGAGGATTGATTAATAAATGTGTATTTTCTGATTGCTCTATCAATGGCTGTTCGCTCCATCTCTCTTCCTCTCCTATTCCCTGAGACATAACAACATTGAAGTCAGGTTAATTGATAACCTTACAAAGACCTCTAAGTGTTCAAGTAAAAGGAAAAGGAGTCCATCAATATGGCAAAGTTCATAGCTGTCTCATTTGAAGAAATTACCACAGCCCTCCCAGCCTTCAATGACCACTACCCTGACTAGTCAGCAGCCATCAATATCGAGACAAGACCCTTCACCAGCCAAAAAAAAAAATTAGGACTCACAGAAGGCTCCAATGCTGGTTAACATTGTTTAGCAATAAAGTATTTCTTAATTACGGCATGTACATTTTTCAGACACGATACTTAATAATTATATTATAGTATAAACATAACTTTTATATGCACTGGAAAAGCAAAAAAAAATGAGGGACTCTTCATTGAAATATCTGCTTTATTAGAGTGTTCTGAAACTGAACCTGCACTATCTCTGAGGTAGGCTTGTAATTGCCAAACAACCCACCACCAGCTTATTTCATTTATTGGGTGTAAACTAACAAGGCACTAGCCTGAGTCGGGTCCATTTGACCACATTTACCATGAGCAAAATCCCTTGCTAAATGTTGCATCAGAAGCAAGTGGGGATCCAAACAAAATATTGATAATAAGTTGCATCTGGCATCTGCCACTGAACTATAAAATCCATGCTCTACTGCTCAAGAACAGAGGGGGTGGAAAGTGAAGAACTGAAGAGGATTCTTGCCAGCAGAAAATAGTGATTGTGAGCTGGGTTACCTGGGGTAGCCATATGTCCTACATTTTCTGTACTGAAATAAACTTTTAGCAGGATTTTAGGAAAGAAATACTCATTGTCAGGCCAAGTAATGCACAAGGAGGCATGAAATGTTCAAGGATTGGAATATTTGTGGCAGGACATGAATGAGAATAATTAAGGATTAGAAGATTTGGATGGATTAATAGGGAGGACAGTAGGAACATTATGGAGATGATTCTATTAACCACCTAAATGAAGGGCACACCTTCATGAGTTTTGTTCGTTTTTGTTTACCAGGGAATAACTCTTCTTGATTTCCATTATCTCCTTGTAGAGATCAATTAAGTCATGACCATCTGTCATAATTCCTTCTTGCCTAGCCTTGAGGTACTTCATGTAAGACTGTTGGAAAATGTCATGACAACATCATTGGTGTTTGGCTTTTTTTTTTTACCCAGTTTCTCAACTGAGTATAAAATCTCTTCTTCCTTGGGACAGCTAGATGGCTCAGTGGATAGAGAACTGGCCCTGAAGTCAGGAGGACTTGAGTTCAAATCCAGTCTCAGACACTTAATAGTTACTAACTGTGTGACCCTGGGCAAGTCACTAAACTTCAATTGCCAAATCTCTTCCTCAAAGGGCAAGCCACAGGGTACATGGGGCAGGATTCCTGAATATCACCCATATCTCTCCCAGTTGTTCATCTATGGAGTCTACCATAGCCTTAGTTATAGGAATAGCAGTATTCCTCAAACCACAATGAAGAAAGCAATCACTGCAAATAAGAAACTTACCTTTTTTTTTTTTTTAAACCACCATCACCCATTTCTAGTTACTGATAGGTAAGCCCAAGAGTCTTAGGAGTGGAAGCATTCCTGAATCCACTATTCCTTCCAACTATCATCCCAGGAAGCAATTCCCATGAAGATGAGGTCTTGAGAGGGAGATTTAAGGCAGGGAGATCAGTTAGGAGGTGATCCCAATAGGGCAATCAAGAAGTGATGAGGGGGTGTGAGGAGAAAGAGATAAATTCGAGAGATAGATTTATAAATAATGTCTGGCAACAATTGGGATATAGGGGATGAGATTGTGAACCTGGGTTACTAGAAGGGTGTAGTATCTTTGATAGCAATAGGGAAGGTTAAAAGAAGGCTGGATTTGGGAAGTAAAGGGGAATCATATAATGAAATCTGTGACTCTCTATTCTTTGCTACTCACTCTGTCATTGAAAGTAAAAAGATGGAAGGTAAGGTGCCTCTTCACCAGGCACTATTCGCATTGCAGAACCATCATGGGGCTAGAATTTTCCTAAAGTCACTCAAGTACATGACAGCCCCAAAGAGGTTTTAACTGCCCCATAAGGATAAATCCTAGACTTAGAAGATGGGAAGTTAGACGTGTTTATGGTTGAGACAGAGACAGAAACAGAGACAGAGACAGAGACAGAGGAAAAGGGCAGTGTTAGGAGATCAGAATACGTGTGATCATGTTGGACATAAGCTGTAGGAGTGGCTATTTTGGGAACGGTAAGAGAAAATGCATCTGTTCACCCTCCTATTGGCTGCTCACACATCCCCTGGGTCAGACCAAGTCCCCTTCTGGTCAAACCATGATCCCATAAAAGACTACAACCCCTACCTTGGAGAACTACCGCAGTACATAGGGGCTGCTGATTATCTATCCTTGGATATCCTTTCTATAAACCTCAATTTACTATAAGTATCTCTTGTAGGCACTTCTTGAACCTCTTAATTTGAATGTGAGCATTGATTAAGGAGCCAGATGGTCCAGTGGATAGAGCCCTGGGCTTGGAATCAAGAAGACTCATCATGAATTCAACCCCAGGCTCAGACATTTACTGTGTGATCCTGAGCAAGTTATTTAACCTTACTTGCCTCAGTTCCTCATTTGTAAAAAAAAAAAAAAAAATCTAGAGAAGAAAATGGCAAACTACTCCAGTATCTCTGTGAGAAAAATCCAAATAGGGACACAAAGAGTTGGAAACACCTAAATGTCACAAACAGTTAAGATGTGCACAACTATAAGAAGTACTCACATTAATGAAATAATGGATTCATTCAAATATTGAATTAGGGTCATCCACTTTAACAACTATCTGTCTACCTACTATTCAAAGAACAGCAAGAGGTTGAAATCAGAAATCAGGTTTCTCCCAGTTCTTCTCCACTTCAGTACCTTCTATTCAGTGATTCAGATCCCTAACTTCCCTATTTCAGTCCCACCATTAGCTTGCTGAAGCTCTCACTGACAATAATAGCCTCTGTCCCATTGCACTCTAAGTCTGGGACTCCCCAATCCTTACTTGTTACCCAACAGTACGATTTGGAGCAACTACATTTCTTTGAAAAGACTCCTAGCCCTCATTTAAACCCAGTGTCCCAGCATGTGGCAGACATGTCAGAAGAAAGCATATTGTTCTTGCTCATCAGACTGTCTAAAAAGAAACAGAAAACACTTATTTATAAAGAACATATGAAATGCACAAAAAATCCTGTCCTGTTCTAAGTCCAACATATAGGCTGGCAGGGTGAGAGGGGGAGGGATAGGTTAGAAAAAGAAAAAAGAAAAGAGAGACATTGAGGCATTTTAAAAAATCAGAGAAGAGAAGGAACTTCAGAATGAAAAACTGACAAGCAGAAAAGCGTTGAAAGCTACAAGCTGAATTTGTTAGATATGTTAAGAAAAAAAAAAAAGCATGGGGCAGCTAATTGGTGTAGTGGATAGAGCACCGACCCTAAAGTCAGGAGAGCTATGTGACCCTGGACAAGTCACTTAACCCCAATTGCCTCAGCAAAAATAAATTAATAAAAAAGTAAACTGCAGATGAGAGAACCACAGTTTGATAACCAGTTCTTTATTTTTTGTTCTATTCTGTGTATACAATGTATATTTTATTTCAAGTTTGCTAAAATTAAAAATAAAATTAAAACTAAAAAACAAAACACAAAATTCAAGGGACTGTATGATTCATCTCCAGCAAGAGTCACATGGGACATCACCACACATGGTCTTGGTTCAGGGAAGCTACACACCCAGGGCTTGCCCGGCATCAAATAGATATAATGAAGAACAAATACAATTATAGCTGCATGAAGAAGTACAGGAAATGCCCACAGTCAGGTTCAAGGATAGACAAATATAGTAAGAAACTCTGGCATGTTCAAATAAGAGCTATGATTAAAAAAAAAAATCAAAGGGTATTTGGAGATAATTTGACAAAGCAGTACTGAAAATAATGGTTCCATGAACCTAGTTGATAAGAATACTTAAAAAAAAAAAAAGCAGAAAGCACCACCACAAAGAATCAAAAAAGCACTTTTAAGTTAAGCATTTTGGATGAACGCTCAGTCAAATTACCTCATCTAGTGAACTGGACACATTCTATTCCGAGGACGCCAAGATAAGTCAGCTAAAATTGCAAGATGTGGGTTGGGTTTTGGGGGATTGGGGTTTTTTTGTTTTTGTTTTTGGTAACTATAGACCTTGGATTTAAAAGACATCTTAGAAATCCAGTCCACCCTCTTCATTTCACAAATTAGAAAACTAAAGATTAAAAAAAAAAGATTAATCGAATCACTCAATTTCACACTATAAGAGCTTCGTTTCAAGGCAGAGCTTCTGATTCAGTATCCAGTGCTTTTATCCTTACCTTCACATCTGGATGAAAAAAGTGGGATAAAGAAGTAACTAAGAGCTATTTAACTCTCCAAGCATAGAGTCATAGAATTTTAGAAGGAACTTTGAACATCACCTAATCCAATCTCACTCTTTTTTCAGATGGGGAAACTGAGACTTACAGAGGCTACCTGACTTCCTTAAAGTCACAATTACTATTTTGTTTCTACATTTTATACTCTATTTTTGTGTTATGTCTTTACTTTCCTGGAAGAAAAAAAAAAAAGCTAATCTGTAGTCAACCAGACAAATGGCGCTTGGTTTTCTAATAAAATTAGCAATTCTAACTAAACTAATCTACTTATTCAATGTCAAATCAATTAAATTATCCCCCAAAATACTTTATTGTGCTAGAAAAAAATAACAAAATTAATATGGAAGAATAAAATGTCAAGAATATCAAAAGAATTAATGGAATATATATATGTATATGAAAGAAGGAGGTTTAGTAGTATCATATGTTAAACAATATTATAAGGCAATAATTATCAAAACTGCCTTGTTTGGACTAACAAATGGAAAGATGGATCAGTGGAATAGAATAGATATACAATATGTAGTAGTAAATTATTACAGTAACCTTGTGTTCGACAAATGCAAAGATTTAAACTTTGGAAATTCACTATTTGGTTAAAAAATTGTTGGGCAAACTGAAAAGCAGAAATTGGATATGAACCAATCTTTTTCACCATTTACCAAGATAAAGTCAAAATAGATATATGACAAATATAAAGGGAGATGTAATAAGAAAATTAGAAGAACATGCAAAATATTATCTATCAGACTTAACGATCAGAGAAAAATTTATGAATAAACAAGAGAAAGAGCATTGTGAGGTATAAAATGGATCATTTTGATTACATTAAATTAAAAAGGGGGTGTATAAATAAAACCAATATAGCCAAGATTTAAAGGAAAGCAAAAAATTGGGGGGAAATAGTTTCTCAAATAAAAGTGTTATATCTCAGATATATAGAGAACTTGGTCAAATTTATAAGAACATGAGATAGTCCCCAATGGATAAAGGTCAAAGAATATAATCAGGTAGTTTTTTGATAAAAAAAAAATCAAAACTATTTAGTCATATGAAAAAATGTTCTAAATCATTATTGATAAAAGAAACATAAATTAAAACAGCTTTGAGATATCGTTTCACACCTATCTGATTGGTTAAAATGATAGAAGGGGAAAATGACAAATATTGGAAGGGATGCGGAAAAACTGGGATATGTACATTGTTAGTGGAAATATGAATTAATCCAATCATTTTGGAAAGCAATTTGGAATTACACCCAAAGAGTTATGAAATTGTGTATCCCCTTTCACTCAGAAATACCACTTTTAGGCCTGTTTACCAAGATTATCATAGAAAGGAAAATAACCTATATGGTCTAAAATATTTATAGTAGTTCTCTTTGTGGTGGCAAAGAACTGGAAATTGAGGAGATACCCATCAACTGGGGAATTGTTGTATGAGTTATATGATTGTGGTGAAATACTTCTGAGGCCATAAGAAATGATGAACTGGTTGATTTTAGAAAAAGTGGTAAGATTTGCATGAAATAATTGAGTAAAATGAGCAGAACCAATAGAACATTGTATATAGTAACAGCAATACTGCTTAAAGAACAATTGTGAATGACTAGATTGTTTTAAGTATTAAAAACACTCAAATCAATTGCAAATGACCTATGAAGGAAGATACTATCTACTTCCAGAGGAAAAACTGATAAGTAAAAGTATACATAATATTGTTTTACATACATACATATACATGTGTGTAACATATATATCTATATCTGTGTCAAATGGACACAGATCTTGGAAATACAAAAACTTTGATTCTAATCTTCCTATGTAACCATGGGGAATCTCTCAGGGCTCAAGGAAATTTTCAAAGATACAGGTGGAATAAGACTCCACGTCAGTAATTCCTGTCACTAATAAACTCCTTAACCTATACATATAAGTAGCAGTGTATATAGATAGATACACACATATATATTTCATAAGTATATATGTGCATATATATGTTTTATACATATGTATATATAAGGCATATCACTTATTCAGGGTATAGAAAACATGTTCAGGCAATATTTGGAATACATATAACAATAATAACTAACATTAGAGCATTAAAAACTCAAGTTTGAACCCTAATTACCAAATAAAGTATAGCAACAGTTTTCATGTCCACTATGAAGTAATTTTGAGAAGTAAACTTAGAACTTGCTCTGATGTTGTGTATGATCAGTGAATTAATTTAGTGACTATTAAAACAAAATTAATAAACTACTATTGAATGCCTGATTGTTTTGAAAATAACCTTAATTTCAAAACATCAAAATTAGCCATTTCTTCAACCTGTTCTTGTAATAAACCAGAGTTCCTCCAGATATCCCCAAAGGGTTTCATAAAACTTTAAAAACATAGCATAATTAATACATTATAGTTATAATTTTCTTTATATGTATTACACAAACATTTTACATTTTTTGAAAAAGGAAAGTAATAGTTTTCAAACCTCAAATTGAATGTTAGATTCAATTCCGCTAAGGCTAATAAATCCCAATCTCAATCTGTAGACTTTTTTCCTTGTTTTAGTTTTTGAAAAGCAGGCTTGCTTTAAGGAAGTACAAATTAAGGCAACATTAATTCTGACCCTATGTCTCAAATCATCAATTTTTTTTTTCTGAGTCACTCACAATATTTATGAAAGATTCAAGTAAGTAAAATAAAACCTTGAACAGAAGGAATAAAGAATGGGAGTAAGGACTTGGAATACAGTGAGTTTTAGTTTTATTTTTCCTAAGCATCGTATTTTAACCACTCAGAAGTTCAGGCTCAGGTGAACGAATGGTGTTGAAACAGAAAGCTTTAAAAAGCTGAAGGCTGATTACAGTAACACCTTTTCTTACAATGGACTTTGATAAAATTATCTGCACATTTTGCTAAGAATGTATTCTAATTTAGAGCAATGTTAGCATCCAGCTCCCTACCACTTCCCAACATTGCATTAATTTGTATTGCATCAGAGAAAAACCCCTAAGTTGCACCACCAACCATCAGTCTGGAGTAAAAAGAATTTCATTCCCTGGAAGACTCAAGAAATTATTGTTTAAAAAGGCTTACCCAATGGTGAAAGATACCACTTCCTTATAACCTTAAAATGAAGGACCACACAAGTCAGGTTTGCTCCATGGACGTGGGTGAAAACAAAGTTTTTTTGAGCTCCTCGTGTCAGAATGATTTTCTTCCAAGACTCACCCTTCCCACACACACTCAATTCTCACCAAAAGAAAAAAATTATTAATTCACATTAAAAAAAAGAAAAAGTATAAAAATCAGTCTTGAGTTCATGGAAGATTCACTAAAATGAGTAAGTTAGTGAATTAGATGGTTGTGGCGGCAGAGACAATCTCAAAATAACCAAAGAGATTAGGAAATTGTTAAACTGAAGTCAGTTTCCTGTAGATATTCCTCAGTCTTCTCACCAACCGCTGCTAGAGTTTTATTTGTTGGGTGTCAGAAGTATGTGCTCATGGGAGGCTCTCTACACCACTGCAGGGGTAGAGGGAAGTTCCACACCAAGAGTTCCTTGCACTCCCAAAACCTAGGCCCATATATGAACAGATATAAAAAAGGGTGTTATTTATCCAAAAGGTATTATTTACTATAGAGTCATACTCTATAGTCTGTGAAGGCTAAAACTTGGAAATGGCAATTTCCAAGGGATCCAGGGTATAAGAGCAACTTTAGCCTTTGATGGGTTTCATTAGGTGGCCAGGGAGAGTATACTGTCATAGAGAGCAGCAGCAAGGATGGAAGTATTCTTCTGGACTCCTCCACCATTCCCCACAAGGCTGGCTCCTTCTCTCTGGTCCTTCCAGAAGAAGTATCTTCATCCCAAGCCAGGCTATGCATCTCCTCATTTTCCACGAGGCTGCTCTTTCCTGGACTTCTCCATCATTCTTCACCTCTTCTATGTACCTTTTATGCATTGTCTTCCCCAGTAGAATGTGACCTCCTTAAGATCAAGGAATGTCCTTCTATTAATATTCCCAATATTTAGTATAATATCTGGCACCTAGTATATACTTTAACAAATATGATTATTAAAATATCCTTATTTTGCTGTGACTACAAAACAACCACATGCAATGACTTGAACAAAACAACCACATGCAATGACTTGATTTAATAAAATCATCTTTCAAAGGATATATATATGTGCACATATATGAATATGTTAGGGAAATAAAATTTTTTACACTCATTAAAATTAAGCATGTTATTGCTGTGATGGCTACAGATATAGAAAAAAATCCTTATAGTGCAAAGCACTTCCAGTAAAATAGAATCTGAAAACTCAAAATACTTGTTGGGGCCATTTCATAATCTATTTTTGATTATTTCTTTCCATTTCCATTATGGTAGTCATTTGTGCATTGTTTTCCTAGTTCTTCATTTTTTATCCATTTCAATGGTCATTTCTTCAGCTTATGACTTTATGTTTCTTTTCTTTTATAGTGATAGAGACATAGATATTGATATTGTTGTGCTCATTTGAAATACCATAATAATATATTCTTTTTAGAGACCACAGTTTCTTTAAACATTTCCCAATCAATGGACATCTCCTTTGTAACTTTTTAAACATAATGGGGCATATTCAGTCATACAATTCTCACAGAAAGTATCATTTTTTTCTTTCTTTTTTATTTTTCACAATGTATAACAGACATGATACACTTATTAGTATAGTAACACTTATATGATTAAGAGATAAAAATGTGATTATATCACAAGAAGATTGGTCAGGACTTTTAACTGTCAAGAACCAATCAAAATAATGCAACAGAGTTTTATTAGCTTCAACCTGAGAGATAAAAGGTATCATCTTGAATGTAAATAACTCTCTGGGGCAAAAAAAAAAAAAAAGCATATCTAAGCTGTAAAATTGATCTGAAACCCAAAAAGTATGACTCTAAGAGGGATGTGGAAACTGAAATCATTGACCCAAACAATAGGTATCATCTTAGACCCTAAGAAACCAGCCTGTGTCCCGAGAGTCTAAAAGACTGGCCTAAACTATTAGTTTCTTCTAAGAACCCAAAAAACTAACCTGAAATTTAATCATCACTCCAGATTTTAAAAATATGAGCATACTGGACCGTACCAAACATCTGAAAGCTGAGCGGACTTGTCTGGATAGAGTGCATGTCTGTTTTGGTCAGCTGACAAGCCACCACTTGTCCTTTCAATATGAACTGAAAGAAAAATCCTGAAACCCAGCTTTTTAGGGAAGGTCCTGGAAATGAATTGCCTTCTTTCTGAGTGAAATGCAGCTAAGTGTGTGAGTTGATTTATCCATAACTAAAGTGAAATTCAAGCTTCTGCATTAGTCCTGTTGGCAGAGATTCCAAAGTGAATACCTTCAGTATTCACTCTACAAGTTTCTTAACCTCCTGGGGAAAATCTACCCTATGAAATATCTTTTAAAAACTGAACTCCAAACCAGGTCTGATTGCTATAAATGACCAGTAAACTAATTTGATGGCTAATCAAATGAGATTAATTAGCCACTGTTAAATGCCTGACTACTTTAAGGGTAACTATAATTTGAGGACACCAAAATCAACTATTTCCTAAACCTCTTATGACAAACCAGCATTCCTCCAAAGACCTCCAAGGGGCATCTGAAACTTTAAGAAACATCTCATGACTAACAAATTATATAATTCTCCTTATGTGTATAATATAAAAAATATTTTAAAAAGAGGAGACTGGTATTATCAAAAATTAAAATTGAACATTAAAGTCTTGATTTCACAAAATCTAGGAAGCCCCAATTTAAATATGCATCCTTTATTCCTTGCTTTGGTTTTCAAAAGGAGGTTTGCTTTAAGGAAGTTAAATTAAGGCAATATTAACAAATTAAAGCCAAATTAATTCATTAAGGACACATTAATTCAGACCTTATGTCTGAAATCTTTAGACTTGTGTGGTTTTTTCCTAAGTCTATGTTTATGAAATGTTTATAAAAACAAAGTCCAAAATAATAGGACTTGGAACAGAAGGAATAAAGAATGGGAATAAGGACTCAGAATACAGTGAGTTTTAGTCTTATTTTTTCTAAGCATCATATTTTATCACTCCTAAGTTCAGCTTCAGGTAAACGAAGGCTGCTAAAAGAGAAAGATTTAAAAAGCTGAAGGTTGACAAGAGTAACGCCTTTTCTTAAAAAACAAGCTATGATAAAATTATCTGCACATCCTGCCAAGAATGTGTTCTAATTTAAAGCAACATTGACACCCAGCTCCCAACTCTACCACTTCCCAAGGTAGCATTAATTTTGTATTGCATCAAAGAGAAACCAAAGCTGCGCCACCAACCATCAGGCTGGAGTCAAGAGAACTAAACTCCTTGGAAGACTCAAGAAATTATCATTTAAAGAAGCTTACCAGATGGTGGATGATACCGCTTCCTTGTGACCCAAAATGAAGGACCACCAAAGTCAGTTTGCTCCAAGGATGTGGGTGAAAATGAAGGTCCCTTGTGTCAGAATAATTTTCTTCTTGGTCTCACCCTTCCCACACACATTTGATTCTCACCAAAAATGCAACTGATTCACTTTTTTTTTAAGGAAAAAGTACAAATATCAGCCTAGGGTTAATGGACGATTCACTAAAATGAATGTTAGTGCATCTGATGGTCGTGGGAGCAGAAACAATCTCAAAGTGAGCAAAGAGATTAGGAAGTTGCTAAACTGAAGTCAGCTTCCTGTAGAAACTCCTCAGACTTCTCACCAACTATTGCTAGAGGGTTTTTTTTTTTTGTATAGGTGTCAGTAGTATGTGCTCATGGGAGGCTCCAATGTAGGGGTAGAGGGAGGTTCCATACCAGGAGTTCCCTTACTCAGGAAATCCTAGGCCCATATATGGACAAATACATTAAAGGAATTTTATTTATTCAGGCTTTAGAAGGCATGTTTGCTTATTTCTTAAATTGAGTCACACTATATATTTTGTAGATGCTAAACTTAGAAATGGTAATATTGGAAACATACACATAGAATAAGAAGAATAGCTGGCATTTGTTTATTTTTAAACATATTTTATTTTCCCCCAATTATATGCTAAAACAATTTTCAACATGGCTTTTAAGTTTTAACTTCCAAATTCCATCCCCCCCCCTCCTACCCCCTCCCTGAGATGATAAGCAATCAGATATAGGTTATACACATAATAGCTGGTATTTATAAAGAGCATACTCTATGCTGGGTACTGGGTTAAAAACATATGAATTCAGGGCAGCTAGGTGGTGCAGTGGTTAGAGCACCAGCCCTGAAGTCAGGAGGACCTGAGTTCAAATCTGGTCTCAGACACTTAACATTCCCTAGGCTTAGACATAGATAGCCTCGAAATCCCAGCTCAATCCAGAAATCACACATAAAACTTTTGGGAAGAAACCACCTGAGCCACTGGGATGGTTGGGGAAGGGGAAGGTCATGCAGAGAGCATTCTCTGCTCTCACTGATCAGGTAAAGATGGGAGACAGGAAAAGGATTGCTGCTTACAACAACAGGTGGCAGATTTCTGCTATTTGAAGCATAATGTCTTTGAAAGTTAAGGCTAGAGGGGATTTGGGAGAAAATCATATCTGACCCTTATTTTTCTTTCTTTCTTTTTTTTTTCTTTTTTCTTTTTGCTGAGACAGAGTTAAGTGATTTGCCCAGGGTCACACAGCTAGGGAATGTTAAATGTCTGAGACCAGATTTGAACTCAGGTCTTCCTGATTTCAGGGCTGGTGCTCTATCCACTGCGCCACCTAGCTGCCCCCTGACCCTTATTTTAAAATATTACAATTTTTTCTCAACTAAAATCTAGAAAAAAAAAAAAAAAAAAAACCTACAGTGTCTGATGTATGTGATTGTGTGTGTCTATATACGTGTATGTGTATGTATGTATATATGCATATATTTATATATGTATTTCATATATTCTATAATATATAGTGTTTTATTGATAAAATGGGTTACAGGTTTAGAAAAACAAATTTTAAAAAGCGAGGGGCAATTGTACAATGATGACTCTGATACTGACTACATTAATGAAAGAAATGCCAAATTTAACAAAAAGATTTTATCCCTAACAGGCAGCTGAAATTAAATAGAATTTGAACATATGACTAAATGATATATGGTCATAGCTTGAGTTTGGGGGTAAATTGCTTTGCAAATTGTAAAAATGCAAGTAAAACACATTGACCAGTAAATTATCTCCCAGTAAATTGTTAGCAGTGAACTGTCCAAATCAAAGAGCTTTTATGCTTTTGTATTCAAGTCAGAATGCAATTTGATTTTTTAGCATAAGATTGAAGCATTTTCATATAAAAGTATTGTTTATTTTAGAAAATCTTCCTTGAGAATTTTTAGCATAATAGAGAATATTTAAACATATTACTCTCAATGAAAAAAACTTTTCATTTCTTGTAATATCCAAGTATTTTCAAACTTCAAAGTATTGTTCTTTGTTTGGGAGAATCTACCTTGAGAATTTTCAATGGAGTAGAGCATATTCGTTCACATTGCTCTCACTGAAAATAATATTACTTTTTCCATTTTTGTTTCTTGTGATATATAACAAACATGATATATTAGTTTAGAAATACATCTATGTCATTAATAGCTAAGTGTGATTATTGAAATGATGATATAAATATGGAATCGGAAATATTGACCAAGAGTATCATTATCTTCAATCTGAGAGAAGAAAAGTCTCAGCTAGGTTATAAATAATTCTCTAGGGTAGAACATTCACATTTGGGCAATAAATCTAATTTGAAAACCAAAAGAATTAAAAAGACCAGTGTAGACCCCAATTATCCTCTGAGATCCAAAAGCTTGGACCCTAGGAGTTCTCTCAATCAGAAAGGCTGCCCTAGGCCCTACAGAAGTCCTGAGAACTGAAAGGACTGGTCTGACCCCTAAGTAACATCCAAGATCCCAAAAGTACAGCCTGGACCATACTGAACATCCGAGAGCTGAAAGGAGTGCTCTGGATGGATTTCAAGTCTCTCTTTGAAAACTGACAGATCCAGTCTTTTCCCTTTGATAGGACCTGAAAGAAAAAATCCTATCTCCCAGCCTTTCAAAACAGCTCCTCCAGCCACTGAGGTGCCTCGTTTCCCAGTAAACTACAGACAAAATGTCCGGAAACTGAGTGGTCACAGAAAGAGAAATGACGTTTTCTGCCTGTGCCCCATTGGTGGAAACTCTCCTGTCTTCCTGAAATACTCAGAATTGAGCTTTAATGAACATTATCAGCTTACCCACATTTTCATGTCTGACTTCTTTTAATAAGTAGTAAACTGATTTATCAACTAATAAAATAAAGTTTAATTTTAAAAGTTGCCTAATTTTTAAAAGTTTAATAATACGCTATTTTAAGACTAACTTTAATTTGACAACACCAAAATTAGCCATTTCCTAAACCCATTCTTATAATAAACCAAAGTTCCTCTAAATACTCCCAAGGGGCATCATGAAATGTTAAGAAACATTTCCTGATTAACAAACTATATAATTCTCTCTCTATATATAATATAAAAGTATTTTAGGAAGAGAGTAATAGTGTTCAAACCTCAAATTGAACGTTAGTCTCAATTCCGCAAAGGCTAGGAAGTCCCAATCTAAATCTGCAACTTTTTTTCTTGTTTTACTTTTTCAAAAGCAGGCTTGCTTTAAGGAAGTACAAATTAAGGCGATGTTAATTTGGACACTATTTCGGAAATCTTTAGATTTACTGCTGTTGAAATTGCTTTTTTCTGGTCACTCACACACAGATGTTTATGAGAAAGAAGTCCAGGCCAACAAAATAGAACTTTAAGCAGAAGGAATAAAAAATGGGAATAAAGATTTAGAATATAATGATTTTTAGTTTTATTTTTCCTAACCCTCCAATTTTAACTACTCCTATGTTCAGCCTCATGTGAATGAATGCTTCCAAAACAGATTTAAAAAGCTGAAGGCTGCTTTTCTTAAAACAAACTATGATAAAGTTATCAACACATCCTGCTAAGAATGTGTTCTAATTTAGAGCTTTCTACCTCTACCACCTCCTAACCTTGCATTAATTTTTATTGCATCAGAGAGACCCCACCAACCATCAGCCTGGAATAAAGAGTCAGTGACATGATAGCTATATTCCCTATATTATTGTTTAAAGAAGCCTACCAGATGTTGGATGACACCACTTCCTTGTGACCTTAAAATGAAGGACCACAAAAGTCAGGTTTGCTCCAAGGATATGGGATAAAATGAAGGTCCCTGGAGCTCCTTGGGTCAGAGTGATTTTCTTCCAGGACTCATCCTTCCCTCATTCTCTCAATGGTCCTCTTTGAGATAGAAGTATAAAATATCAAGGATCCTCACCAAAAATGTAACTGATTCATTTTTTTAAACATACAAATATCAAAAAAATACAAAAAATACAAAATACAAATATCAGTCTTGGGTTAAGAGAGGATCCACTCTTAAAATGGATGAGTGAGTTAATATAGCAGGTGGTTCTGGCAGCAAAAATAATCTCAACTGTGATCAAAAAGATTAAGAAATTGCTAAACTTAAATTGACTTCCTGTAGAAACTCAGCCTTCTCACCAACTGTTGATAGATTTTGCTGGTATAGGTGTTGGGGTATGTGCTCGAGTGTCTCTCTACTCTGCTTCGATCCCTCCCTTCCCCTCACACCTCCCCCACATACCCTCTCCCCTTTATCACCTTTCTGCTTGATGATGAAGATGCAGGTTATGGCTTCATTTATTTTTGATACTGAACCTTTTTTCTGATTCTGCTCCCTCCCTTTCCTTTATGAATAACAGATCTCCAGTCATCCTGTTCTTGAGAAAAGGAATAGTTAGATCCAAAAGCAATTATTCCACAGAGACAGAAGAACAAAGAGACCCACGGAAAATAAGGCACATTGAGACTTCTCTAATGATTTAGATTGAAGAAAAATCCTTCAGGACTGATGGGGAATCCTTTCTCCTCTATCAGAGGGAAAATAGCCTCTAAGTGTGGAATAAAATCTGTGTTTCAAAGGTGGTCAGTGTGCTTTGCTTAGCTGTATTTCTTTGTTAGAAAGATTTCTAAGGAGTAACATTAGGAAGAGAAGCTTAAAAAAAAATCCATCACTGAAGAATTGCTTTTATGTTGTTCATTTCCTTCATTCCTTTATTTACCCACATGGCTTTGCACAAACTCTGCTTCTCTCAAATTCAATTCATGCATAACTCAAAACATTACCTTTGAGATGATATTGGTCCTCTTCCAGAAAGATCAAAAACAGCAATGTTTACTCACATTTATTATCTGTTCTAATTTGAACAATAAAAAGTAAAAATAAAACCTTCAATACAAATAGACATAGCCTAGCAAGTAAAATTCCAGCATTGGCCATGGCCAGAAATATGCCTCCTTTTGAATTGTAAGCCCAGTTATTGCATTGTTGGTGGAGTTGTGAAATGATCCAACCATTCTGGAGAGCAATCTGGAACTATGCCCAAAGGACTATAAAACTGTGCAAATCCTTTGACCCAGCAGTGCCATTACTGGGTCTGTATCCCAAGGAAATCTTAAAGGAGGGAAAAGGACTCACATGTGCAAAAATGTTTGTAGCAGCTCTTTTTGTGGTAGTAAAGAACTGGAAAAGGATTGGATACCCATCAATTGGGGAAGGGCTGAACAAACTGTGATACATGGAAGTAATGAAATATTATTGTTCTATAAAAAATGATGAACAAGCTGATTTTAGAAGGCCTGGAAAGACTTAAATGAACTGATGCTGGGTGAAAAAAGCAGAACAAGGAATACATTGTACATAATGACAGCAAGAATATGCGATGATCAACTATGAAAGACTTGGTTCTTCTCAGTGGTTCAGTGATCCAAAGCAGTTTCATTAGACTTTGGACCGAAAATGCCATCTGCATCCAGAAAAAAGAACTATGGAGATTGAATGTAAATCAACATATTCTATGTTCATTTCTTTTTTTCTTTTTCTTTTTTATTTTAATCTCTCCCATGGTTTTTCCTTTTTGCTCTGTTTTTTTTTCTTTCCCAATATGATTCATTAAGCAATGTGTATTTAATTTTTTTTTTAAAAAAGAACACAGAAAAAAAAATTTTTAAGTCCATCTCTTGTCTGGCAGGAGGTGAATAAGATGCTTCATCTTCAGCCATTTGGCTTCAGATAGCTTATCATTTCAATTTTCAGAGTTCTGAAGTTTTTCAAAGTTGTAAAATGATCATTTTTTAAAAGAAAAAAAAGGACCTCAAAACTTTATGCTTATGGGAACAGAACCACATCAGCAACGTCTTTGACAGGGGATTTTTTTTTTTTGTGGTGGTTTCTAAGGGAATATTTTTCAAGTCCATCTTCATAGCCAGTGGATACCAAGAGAAAGGAACAGAAAACTAATAGTAGCAGGGAACCAAACTATCTGACTCAACTCTGAGTGGTTTAATGACAGACACCTGTGTCTTTAGTAAGGCATAATGACTTGTTTTCAGGTATCTCAGAGATGATTATTTGCCTAGAAATGCAAAATCCTCTTGTTTGTCCTGTGGGGCAACTCAGCTGGAAAGTTCATCTGTAACTGTAAATTGCCTCTGAGATATGAAACCATCAGTAAAGCAAACTTTCATGCTGCCAACTGCTGTGACTTGTGTATATCTGGGGAAAGAGGTCTATTAGGAGCAGGAAGAACAAGAAAGAAATAGTGAATATGGGCTAAAAATACTGATTTATATATACATATATATATATTTATATAAATATATATGCACTATGTTCTGAAATGTATGAAAACCACACATAGCATCCCCTAGTTATGCTCAGAAAAGGAATTTTCATTCACTGAATATTTACCCCAAAGATCTCCAGTGGGGTGACCTTCTGCGAATACCTGAGAATTCCGTAAGAGAAAAGAGAATTTGAAGACTGACTACTATTGTTCAACTTTATCCTTCACCTACAGCCCCTCCACTAATCAAGAAATAAAGAGAGTGGGGCAGCTAGGTGGCACAGTGGATAGAGCACCAGCCCTGAAGTCAGGAGGACCTGAGTTCAAATTTAGTCTCAGCCACTTAACATTCCCTAGCTGTGTGACCCTAGACAAGTCACTTAATCCCAATTGCCTCAGCAAAAAGCAAAAAGCAAAAAAGAGAAAAAAAGAAAAGAAAGAAAGAGAGCTCTGTATTTATTAATACCCCATGGAGAAAAGGAAGAGATAAGGTGAGGAATGAGAACACCAATATCTACTCACATATTGTCATCCACAGTGGAGCTTACAAACCCACTCTGAATTTGAAATGCACAAGAAAACTGAGAATTCAATGAATTAACTCACTTTCTGTAAAAAGCCAAGAAGTGCACAACCTTTGGCCATGGCCAATGCAAATCATGAAGGTTTTTCTACTGAATAATTCTCTATGGCACTGGTTCTCAAAGTGGGGTCCACAGCACCCTGAAGGTCTCTGCAACCATTTCAGAGGGTCTACAAATTCAAAATTAATTGTTATTTCTAATATAGTCAACATCTATCAATATAACCCACATAAGGCAGCCCTTTTTGTAGTGTCTAGAAACTGGAAAGTGAATGGATGCCCATCAATTGGAGAATGGCTGAATAAATTATGGTATATGAATGTTATGGAATATTATTGTTCTGTAAGAAACGACCAGCAGGACGATTTCAGAGAGGCCTGGAGAGACTTGCATGAACTAATGCTGAGTGAAGTGAGCAGAACCAGGAGATCATTATACACAGCAACAAGAAGATTATACGATGATCAATTCTGATGGACATGGCTCTCGTCAACAATGAGATGTTTCAAACCACTTCCAATTGTTCAGTGAAGAAAGCCATCTACACCCAGAGAGAGGGATATGAAATGTGGACCACAGCATAACATTTTCATGCTCTCTATTGATGTTTGCTTGCATTGTGTTTCCATTCTCAGCTTTTTTTTTCTTGTAGATCCGACTTTTCTTGCATAGCAATATAACTATATAAATATGTATATACATATTCAATTTTCAAGTATTTTAATATAATTAACATGTATTAGACTTCCTGACATCTAGGGGAGTGGTAGGGGATGGGGAGGGATTTGTAATAGAAAGCTTTGCAAGGGTCAATGTTGAAAAATTACCCATACATATGTTTTGTAAATAAAAAGCTTTAATAAAAAAATGCATAGAATTCTAAATATATATATATATAACCCACATAAACAAATACTCTTTGGACAGATTGGCAATTATTTTTAGTAGTATAAAGATATTGAGAACAAAAGTTTGAGAACTATATATCCACCTGACATTGCAAATATCTGTCATAAAACCACCATTACTTCCTCTGGATCAGGATCTGAAAGGAATCCAGATCACACCTGCCATTGACACCATCCTTACTCTTTAGTAGACACAACTGATTTTTTTAAATTGAATCTTCATTTTGTGAAAACCACATAAACACCATCATCTAAAAATTCAACCCAAGCCTAGCAGATGAAAGTAATTCTCTTCTCTGGAATATTAAAATGGTGTTCTAGTTTATTTCACATTTAATTGTCCCCTAAGACAAACAGCCTTTTTATCGAGATTTTTAAATAAAAGTTATCATTTATTTGTGTAAATGTGCTATTGCACAAATAATGATAGTCATTCCAAATGGGCTGTGCTGAATTTATCAGCGCTGAATAAAAGTAATAGCAATAAATCTGAACCTTCTGTGAAATCCTTAGGCTACAAATCATTCAATAATTTTTTTCTACTGCACTCTCAGTTTCTGAGTACTAAAAAAATTATCATTTTACTGAAAAGATACAGAATTGTTGTATAGTTCTTCACATATAGGTAGGTCATCATTTCTAAACTATTTCCTAATAAGGGAAAATATTTCAGTGAGTTATGGAAGTATGAATGATGGGCTAATACCATGACCTAGTGCTTTGAGCTCTAAAATGAAGTATTATGGTTATAGTATCATTATTGCTTTATTTCTGTTGTTATTCAGTCACATCTGACTCTTCATGATCCCATTCAGGATTTTCTTGGCAAAGATAATGGAGTGACTTGACATTTCCTTCTCCAGCTCATTTTACAAACGAGGAAACTGAGACAAAGAGAGTTAAGCGATCTGCCTAGTATCATACAACCACTAAGCGTCGGAGGTTAGATTTGAACTCAGAAACATAAGTCCTGATTCCAGGCTCCGTGCTCCATCCACCTGCCAACTACCTGCCCTCATTATTGCTTACACATCCCCAAATCACTGACACACAACTGCACTCACACAAATCAAGTGTTGTTTCTCATGGTAGAACCTTCAAGGACAAGTTGTAAGACGTTACTGGCTTCTACAAATATGAAGCTCATTTTTGTTGAACTACTTTGATAGGTTAAAACACATTTACATAAAATATCCTTTAAAAGTCTAAGTATCAGGACAGATTTATTATAAATACAGCCTCCTGTAATGGGCTAGGAATGGAACTTTTAAGATACTCTGTATTCTCATTTGGAGGGCTATAATCAGAAGAAATGATCACTATTCCACTCGAATTTTCAACATCCCCTTGCTCTTTTATTATTTTAATCTAATATAATTCATATTTTCTTCTAGTGGCTATTAAATATTCAATAGTCTCTACTGATCTTTGGGTCCCAGCATATTTGTCTTATACAATTTTTATCTAACAAATTTCCCCACCCAGGCTGGCATTCTGTCACTTTGAATGTAGCATGCTGTGATTTGTTCTAGAAGATAATGACGGGCCCATTAGTAAGGAGAAAATCTGTTACTGTAAAGACACAAGTTGAGTTTTTTGTCTTTTGTTTTTTACCAACATGCCAGAGTCTATGGCATATAATTATACCTTTCAAAGCAGTCTCTTTGGAATCTGGACCTTTCCTCCAATAATATTATACCATCACTCAAAATATAACTGGATCTAAGACTACAATAAAGTGGAAGTAATATTATATTTAGAATTAGAGGGCCCTGGCTTGTAATCTTGGCTCTGCCCCCTGACAATCTGTATGATCCTGGGCGTAAAAACTAAAATATCTTATCGAAAACTCCACTGATTCACTGATGAATGCAGAGAAGACTTATTTTACATTCTTGCAAGAATGGGTGCCTAGGTGAGTATACCCATCTTTGAAACTCCAAAGGCAGCATTTTATTTCCTGAAGTACAAATCCCTCCCCTGATTCCCCATTAACTGGATGTTATAGAAGCTACAGAATCTCCATCCCTCATTACATGGCCAGTCCCTGCCCCCAAGGAGTTTACATTCTTTTTTTTTTTAATTAAAGCTTTTTATTTGCATAACATATGTATGGGTAATTCTTCAACATTGACCCTTACAAAGCTTTCCATTACAAATTTTCCCCCCAGTCCTCTCCCCTCCCCTAGATGGCAGGAAGTCCACTACATGTTAGTTATATTAAAATATTTGACAAGTCGAATATGTGTATACATATTTCCATACTTATCTTGCTGTGCAAGAACAATTGTATGAACAAAAAATATTTGAAAAAGGAAACCTAATGCAAGTAAACATCAATCGAGAGCATGAGAATGTTATGTTGTGGTCCACATTTCACATCCCTCTCTCTGGGTGTATATGGCTTTCTTCAGTGAACAATTGGAAGTGGTTTGACACATTTCATTGTTGAAGAGAGCCATGTCCATCAGAATTGATCATCATATAACATTGTTGTTGCTGTGTATAATGATCAAGGAGCTTACATTCTTTGGGGAGAAAATAAACTCCATCCTTGATTGTTCTTTGATGTCCTTATGAATTTTTATTTTTAATTTAAGTTTCATTTCTCTAATTTAATATTTATAACGTGGAAAACAAATGCCCATCCATTTCTCACAATTTTCCCTTTTTTCTTTGTAATAATTTGGTTTCCACATCCTTTTCAAAACCCTCAAATTTGGCTAATTTTTACATCCCACTTCATAAAAGTCTATTAATATCTGCAGAGCTCCTTATACAGGATGGATAATTAATCCCTGAATTCTCTGTTAATTCTTCTGATAGGGCTGTATTAAGAGTGAAACTGCTTCCAATTGTAACACATGTTCCTTTTTCTGCCAAAAACTTTCTAGAGTTGTTCTATTTTCCCACGCCATTCTGCTACTATTCTGCCATTCCCTCCACTGCCTCTCTGGTGTAACTTATCCAATAATATTTACTCAACAGAGTAGGAATGACTCAAATCCAAAACTAGATTTCTAGCCTCAAATTCATCAGTTACTGTCCTTGACTTAATTCTTCTTGGTTCAGTCTTTCTTTCTTCACTGAATGTCAAGGTAAAAGCAATTGGGTGCACAGGTGCCCACTCAGTTTCTGGGCAAAGCAGGTTTGAGATGCTGCCTCCATAATAGCACCCAAGGTTTGCTTGGGATACGCTCATCCAAGAAATTGTCAGAGCTACCGTCAGCTCCATTCCAGACTTGGGGACATGTCCCTATAGTCCCTAGATTTTAGAAACTTTCGCCCTGCCATGAGAGGCCAGCTGAGTGATCTCCGGGGGTCAGAGGCTAGTCTAAAGCATGGCAATGCTCCCCAGAAATGTTATCCCTCCCCAGGAGAAATTCACTTTCATGCTTTTCCATACCCCAAAGATTATGGAAACCATCTGGGCATGGGGCAACCCATAGCACAGACACAGAAATTGCTTTTTGTTCAGACTCTTTTACAAAGTACTTTACCAATTCTACCCAAGTGTTGGTGTCTGTCATAAGTCCTTGACTTGGTTCCACATCTTCCTAAGAGATCTATCTAAATGTCCCTTGTAACAAACCAAACGTTATTCCAAATTGGATAGGCAGTTCCACAAAATCCTTTCTCTATCAGGACACAAATACCTACTACAATTACTTGTCCACAGCTGGTCAAGCTTCCACATTCTATAATTTGATAAGTATCAAACTGAATTGTTCGTAAGGTATCTTTCCCCAATAATATTAACCCAAATCTTAACTCGATATCCCCATCCCAAACCTCAAATACTGTTTCAACAGGGGAATCGCAATTGTTCTATATAACCTTCCTCTTTCACAGGATTGATGTGGGTTCCTTACAGAGAACCCACTCAGGCACTGGGTAATTTGGGGTTCATTCACCAACCAGTTCTAGTTCCTTCCTAAACAAATGGGGCCCAAAGTCTTTCGGGGTGATGATCTCATCTTCTGAAAGTATTTCCTGCTGAGAATGGATGTTGAGCTACAGGATCCTATTTGAAGGGACCTGAACTGACTGAAGATCCAGTGAGTTGAGTCAGACCCCCGAAACTGGTCAATACAGCTGTCTAGTGCTTGCCATTTGAAGATGAATTGCTTAAAGAAAGCCTAGAGGAAAACAAACCTAAGAGAACTAGAGAGAAAGAGAGGGAAAGAAGGAAAGAGGGAGGGAGGGAGGGAAAGAGAGAGAGAAAGAGAGAAGGAAGGGAGAGAAAGGGAGGGAGAAGGAGAGAGAGGAGAGAGAGGAGGAAGAAAGAAGAGAGGAGAAAAAGAGAGAGAAGGAGGGAAGGAGAGAGGGAGGGAAGGAAAGAGGAAGAGAGGGAAAGGGGGGAGGGAAGAAGGGAGAGGGAGTGTGTGAAAGAGAGGGAGAGAGGGGGAAGGGAGAGGGAGAAGGAAGGAGAGAGGGAAGAAGGGAGAGAGCCAGCCAGTACAAAGAGCAAAACCTTCATTCTTGGAAGGCACACTTATATTTTCCCTGAAAATTCTGTAAATAATTAGGCATCATCCCTCTTTTAGAGACTACATTATACCCCAAAAGCAATTCTCAGAAAGGGGGAATCCCATCAGAATAACAGAGGTAACCCAAACTTCTGCATAAGGCATATGTGAAAAGCTTCTGCCAGTATATATTTTAAAAATATATTCCCCTTCTTTTGCTTGTTGTAGGATAGACTGGGAAAAGGCCAATATAGATTGGTCAGAAGTTTTTCAATATAAGTTATTCAAAAGAAAACACAATACACACTATACAAAATAAAGTTATTTCCACATTAGTAACAAATTTAAATAAAAGTGACTTTCCCATTGATGTAGCAAAATATTTCATAAGTTACAGCCATCTCAGAAAACTTAACTACACTAAAATCCTTTTCTCCAAACCATACAAAAGATACTTCAGCTTCAGTTTCAATAATCAGTAAAATAACAGGTCTCACAGACAGTTGTATCAATTGTTTTTACATTTGCATAAGGTTTCATACAGACACATACATCTAGCAACAGATACATTACCAGACCAAATACTCATTTACCGAATTATAAGATATAATGGCTACATATTTTCAGATCGAAACAGCTAAATATTATAGACTTATAATATTTATAAGCATAAATATTATACTTCTTGATTCAGTCGTACTTTCTTCACCAGATATCAAGGTAAAAGGAATAGCCAGTTGGGTGCACAGTTTCCCACTCAGGCAAAGCAGGTTTGAGATGCTGTCTCCATAATACCCCCCAAGGTTTGCTTGGGGTACTCTCATCCGAGAATTTGCTTATGGCTTATGGCTTATGACTTCTATTGATCACTTACTCTGATTATAGAAATTTGCTGCAAGAGGAAAAAGCAGGGGTCTGATTGTAATAGCTAACAACCCACCTTACAGCCAATTCAGGGACCTGTTTGAGTAGCTTAATGATATTTCTCTCAAGTGATGGATGGGTCACTAACTTAATTCAGATAATCATTCCCAAATTCAGAACTCAAAACAGTAAAGATTACTGTCCTAGGAGATTTCATCTCAATGAGCACAGTCAAAACCAGATGCTTGGACAGTCCAGTTGAAATCCTGCTCTAGGTACTTCAAGAAAGTACATTTGTTATCATATTCATTAAATAATGAGACCAAGTTGCACTTAATTAATTAGATAATTTGCTGGATGGGTTTTGAAATGACCATTTTCAGAAAATTTGCAGCTCACTAGAAATCTGACAAACTTCTCTTAGAAGTTCCTTGTATAGGGGTAGCTAGGTGGTACACTGGATAGAGCACCAGTCCTGAAGTCAGGAGGAACTGAGTTCAAATTTGGTCTCAGACACTTAACACTTCCTGGCTGTATGATCTTGGGCAAGTCACTTAACCCCAATTGTTCCTCTCATTGCTAAGTGGTAGAACCTTTGATATAGCACCGCAAATGACTTTGCCTTAAAACAGAAGATTTGAAAAAGAAATACAAATATTCAGTTATTAACACAGTGTACACATAAGTTATTCCTTTAAAAAATTAACATTTAATCAAGGGGCAAAAAAGGATGGGAGATGAGCTTCAGAGAGGGTGGTTTTTTTTTGGCTGAGGCAGTTGGGGTTAAGCGGCTTGCCTGGGATCACACAGCTAGGAAGTATTAAGTATGTGAGGCAGGATTTGAACCTGGATCCTCCTGCCTTTAGGGCTGGTGCACGAGCCACTGAGCCACTGAGCCACTTCGCTGCCTCCCCCCCTTACTCACCGTGAGCTTTCTTTTAGTTTCATTAAGTATCAAGCGTTGGACGGTGGTGGTCATCCAGAGCTGAAGTGCTGAAAGAAGTGAGCTATGTATGATCAGAAAAGGTGGCAAGGGATTCAAGGGCAGATAGCGGTGTAGAGGCGAAATAGCTAATGATTGGGTAGAGATTGGAGGGGGAAGAAAGTGAAATGAGCAAAAAGAATGGTAGGGAGAGGCAAGTCAGGTAAAGAACAGGTGCAGGAAGGATAAGGTGGGAAAATGGGCGGTTATGGTTAAATAGAGGAAGTGAGAGTTGGGAAAATGAGCGGTTATGGTTAAATGGAGGATGTGAGAATTGGGGAAATGAGCGGTTATGGTTAAATGGAGGATTGAGAATTGGGAAAATGAGCGGTTATGGTTAAATGGAGGAAGTTTGAGTTGGGAAAATGAGCGGTTATGGTTAAATGGAGGATGTGAGAATTGGGGAAATGAGAGGTTATGGGTAGGTGAAGGATGTGAGAATTGGGGAAATGGGTGGTTATGGTTAAGTGGGGGATGTGAGAGTTGGGAAAATGGGTGGTTATGGTTAAGTGGGGGATGTGAGAGTTTTTAATTAGGAAAGTAGAAGCCTTTGGGGCAATCCCCAAGTGTGGCTGACTTGAAGTGAAGGAGTCATTTATGGGACTTAGGAAGTTGAGAAATTGGAAGGATAGGAAACTTGAGGGAGCATTGATGTAGACATTAAATTTCCTCCTTTACAGGCAAGAATTGGGGAAAAGATGATGAGCCAGTATTAGAGAAAGGAGGAAGAATGGCCCAGGAGTCGGTGTGCTACAATACCATAATTTTGATTGGTTGCAAAATTTGATTGAGTGAACTTCAAAGGGTAAAGGGAAGAAAAGAAAAAACAATAAGGAACAATAAGTATTCCAGTTGTCCTTCCCGGAGCAGGATGATGGATGGGATATGAGAAAAGACACAAACAGAGCTGGAGAGGATAGACGGGGACAATGCTGTCATCAGAGAGTAGCCAAGTTTCTAGGAGAGACAATAGTCAGGAAGCATAGAGAAAGTGGTCTATATGTCTTTTATTGATAATTGGGGTATGAAGAAAGATGCTACCTACACCAAAGAACTGATGAACAGAGTGTGTATAGAATACATTTACATATACAGAGATGCATATATATCTATTTAATGTTTATGGTAGTCATCTCTAGGGTAGGGAGAGGGAAGAACAAAAGAAAAAAAGAAATGCTCATAATAATTTTATTATATATTTGAAAGGAATAGCAAGTTACATATTTATTGCAGTTTCCTGTACAATCATCTTTTTCATTATGCTGTTATGAAACGCTTACTTTATTCCATAAATTTAAAATAAAACGAATTGTATAAAAAAGAAAGATTCAGAGTGGAGGAAATTCTCTCAATATGGAATGGTAATTGTTGACCGAATAGGGAAAGGGTTAGAAAGGTTTGAATTGGGATATGGGTGGGGCTTAGCTGGGAGGTATGGAGATGACAAGAAAGGTTTTAATTAATTATTACAGACAGAATACTGATTCCATCCTCTCAAAGCCAGGTCTGGTACATCTCCTTTAAGATCCTAAGGTATCCTGAGGAGTTTTGAAGAGTCTCCTCTCATCATCTCAAGCCCCCACCTACTGTCTGAAAGCCAATAACTAACACCCTAGTTCTACTAATCCACTTAATGTTGCTTGGCTTTTACAAAGGGTCATATATAATTCAGATAAATATAAATACATCCATATACATTTCCTAAAAAACACACACACATACATTTTCTACAATATATTTTTCCTATGATATACATACATATATAAACATATAAACACACACACACACCCTCTTTCCTCTTTAGTCTTTTGTGACCCTTTTCTCTCCTGGCTTGCCTCCTGCTGGCTCATCATTTCATTATGTCACCCAACGGTGGATATTTCACAAGGTTCTGTCCTGAACCTTCGTCTCTTTTCTCTCTATAATTTTTCTTTTTCTTCATTGGCTCCCAAGGGTTTAACTGCCATATCTATGCAGATGACTGCAACTTCTGCAGACATGTATAACCTGTCTCTTCCTGAACCTTAGTCCCATGTCACAAGGTAACTGTTGAATATTCAAACCAGAAGTCCCAGACTCACAGCACTGTGGGGATAAATGTGGGGATAAACAACTGCAATTCAGAATTATGTCCAAAGGGCTATAAAACTGTGACCCAGCAATATTACTACTAGGTCTGCATTAAGAATTAAAAAGAAGGGGCAGCTAGATGACCCTGAAGTCAGGAGGACCTGAGTTTAAGTCTGACCTCAGACACTTAACACTTCCTGGCTGTGTGACACTGGGCAAGTCACTTAACCCCAATTGCCTCACAAATAAAAAAAAGAATTAAAAAAAAATTTTAAGTAAAAGGATTTAGATGTACAAAATATTTATAGCAGCTCTTTTTATATTGGCAAAGAATTGGAAATTGAAAAAATTTTCAATTGGGGAAAGGATGAATAAATTGTGGTATATAATTGGGATGGAGTAAAATGTGCTATAAGAAATGAGCAGGATACTTTCAAAAAAACCTAGAAAGATTTACATGAACTGATGCAAAGTGAAGTGAGCAGAACTAGGAGATCATTGTACACAATGACAGCAATATTGTGCAATGACCAACTCTGAATAATTTGATTAATTTTATATGATGATCCAAGACAATTCCAAAGGATCCATTATGTCTTAAACTAATCACGTAAAACCAAATTCATTAATTCTTTTTCTCCAATGCCTTCCATCTTTCAAACAAGTCTCTTTCTCTCCAAGGCACCAGTAACCATTTCAGTTTCTCAGATTCATAATTTTGACATTATCCTTAACTTCTCCTTGAGCCTCCATAGCCAATCTTGCCATTTCTGTCTTTCCAACACATATATAATTCCTCTCTACAAAGTTTCCATATTAGTTCTGGAGCAAGGAATGGCCTTATTGCCTCCATTCTCACCATTCCAGGCCATTTTACACATTGCTGCCAAAGTAATTTTCCTTCAGTGCAGATCTGTCCTTGTGATTCCCCTGACCCTGAACTATATAGTCTCTAGAATAAAATATAAACTCCTCTGTTTAGCTTTTAGAGTCCTACATTACCTACTCCCAACTTACCTTTCCAGCCTCACTGAACCTCCTCCCTCTCCCTCTTGCACTCTACAATCGCCAAACTGCTTTTCTCTATTCCTCATTCATAACAATCCGTTTCCCATCTCACCAAGTCCTTCTCTTGCTTAAAGATGCAGCTGAGGTACCATCCTCTGCTTGAAATTTCTTCTGATCACCCCAAGTGCTAGAGCCTGCACCCTCAAACTATCTTGTATTAAACTGTTTTGTTTTATTTATTAACAATATATTTATGTAGAATGTACATTTTAATACGTCTTTGATACATCATCTCCATAGAATATAAGTTTATTGTGAATACAAATCATCATATCATTTGAATCCTCAGTGCCTATTTCTTAACTGTATACTTATGTAGAATGGACATTTTTTATATGTCCTTGATGCATTATCTCCATAGAATATAAGCTTATTGGGAATACAAATTATCATTTCCTCTGTATCCTCAGTGCCTAGCAAAATGTCGAGCACACAGTAGGCATTTAATTAATATTTGTTGATTTTTTGTGAAAAAAAAAACCACTTGTTCTGCAATTTGCAGGCTGATTCTTTCCTAAGGTAAAGCTTCTTAAACTGGGGTCTCTTAACAGAATGGAGGATCCCAAAATTATAATTTGTTCTCAAGTAATTATTAGATTTGTATACCTATTTTATATACCTCTATACCAGGGCTTATGAGGAAAATTTCTCAAGAGAAAAGGAATCTGGAGTGGAAAAGCTTACGAAGCCCCGGCATAAGGCACTGAGAGGTGAAGTCACCCAGAGTCACACATGTGTGAGAGGAAAGACACAAAGCCATGTGTTCCTCACTCGAAAGCCAACCCTGTATGTTGACAAACCATGATGTCTCTAGAACTAATTTGAATATGTCTATATTATTTAAATATAATCTAATGAACTCTTCTACTTTGCTGAAGTTTCCCATCCTCCCCTTCGTGTTTTGCTTACACTCCTAAATCACTCTGATATATCAGACAGGTTTCTTTGCTTTTTTACATTAAAAATCTCCCCATCAAACAAAGTGATCACTTTTCCCGTCTACTTTCCTTACAATGTTTTTTTTTTTTTCTATTTCTCTTTTTGTCTTTTCTGAGTCACATCTCATTTCCTGCTTCATTTTTAACACATTAATTCTCGCTGCTAGATACATGAAATGGAGACATGGGAAAATCCCCATCACCCAAGCTCCTGTCAGAGGACCAGGTGGAGGACATCTGGGCCATTTGGGACTCTAGCATGTGGTCACCTGCCTGGACAAAGTGCTGGGCAAAGAACCAACAGAAACCTGTTTATAAAAGAAAGAAAGGAGAAGAACCAGACAAAAGGAAGAACAAGAGCAAGTAACCACTACAAGAAGACAATTTTGTGATATTCTAAGTTTTACCAACCAAAGAAACTCACAAAGAAAGTCAAACACAAGCACAATTGATGTGACTTTTGGGTCAACTCCTAATGGAGCTTCCATAGTCTCTAACCAAAGCAGAGTCCTCAAGCTGCTAACTCTCCAGAGAAATGAATATTTTGTAAGAGCTTATAAATAACAAAAGATCAAGGCATCTTCTTGACCTTTACTATGGAACTAGAAATACCCAGTAGTGCCCCAGCTGTATTGTGCTGAGATGTAATGCAGCTAATAACTGGATTCAGATCCCTGTGTTTTTCCAAAATTATTTCCTCTCTTAGTTCCCTAGTAGTATAAAGAAAATTGATTGTAGATAATATTTACATTGGCAAGTCTTTAGAAAGCTAAAGCTCTATCCAACAGTATTTGTGTTTATGCTTCTGGGATTTCCTAGTCCTATTTCTTATATGTCTATATGTTCTATAATTTGCTGCATATTTCATCATTGTTTTAAGCAAAGAGAAGTTAGCATTCACCTTCTCATTTTGAAATAATCTCTTGTCTTGGAGAATACCCACTTGCTCAAGAGGTTTGTGGGGCTTGCTAGGGATTAAAAAAAAAAACTAGACTG
Organism: Myrmecobius fasciatus; assembly: GCA_023553655.1. NCBI lineage: Eukaryota > Metazoa > Chordata > Mammalia > Dasyuromorphia > Myrmecobiidae > Myrmecobius > Myrmecobius fasciatus. The sequence continues at coordinate 887,225 of JAJPUD010000008.1, read as the reverse complement.
TTTATTTTATACCAGTGTAAATTTCTTGAGGAGGATAGGCTTAAAATACAAACTTAAGCCTGTATTATTTACAAGATTAGATTAATAAATTCTTGCTGAATTGATAAATAAATGGATCTAAGACTAGATTCATTTATCTTATAAAAGTGTAATACAGATTTATAGCACAGGTCTTTCTATACACTAAGTATGGAATAAATGAGTTAACATATTGAAAGTCCTTTGCAAATCTAAAAGCATGATGTAATTGCAGACTATTGTTATCTATTATTAATATTTTAGTATAAAAGTATCAGTGCTATCAAAATATAGTTACATACTATTTTTGTTTGGGTTTCAAGGCTAGTGCATTTCCAGAAAACATTTTTTATTGGTAGAGGAGATGATTACTTAACACTGAATGCTTGGGTGAAGGGCAGAGTTGGCAAGAACTTGGGAAGAAAAGGAAAAAAGTATTTATATAGTGTCCACTATGGGCCAAGCACTTTGCTAAGTGTTTTACAAATGTTATCCCATTCAATCCTCACAAAAACTCTCACAAGAAAAATGCTGTTATTGTCTCTATTTTACAGTGTTTGAGACATCCCTGTGTCCAGAGTTACATAGCTAGTAAATATCTAAGGCTAGTTTTGAACTTCCCAACTCTAGGTTCAGCATTTCTATCCATTGCTCCCTCCAACTGCACCATACATAGTTCCAGGTTCTCTTCAGGGAGAAAGAAAGAAAATACTTAGGGAAGGAGCAGTCATATAAAGTCACCTCAACATCTTCCTGATTTTCAGCTTACTTCCTTAGAAGGTTTGGGGAATTTCTCTGGATTTGAAAGATCTGGATTCTGGCTAGAAGGGCTGTAGAGATACTTTAAATAGGGCTCAGAAGGGAATAAAGGAAGACCATTCTGGGCCCCTTCACAAAATGGAGATTCCAGGAAGAATTCATCAATAGAAGAAGGAGGCTGACCTTGAAGAGGGATAGCCCATTGTCCAAAATCCACAAGAATTATAGAATGTACCAGAATAAGGAGTTCTCCGGCACAAAAACAACTGTTTCTTATCAGTTTTCTAAAGTCATGTTTTGTCATTACATTGATCAGAATTCTGAAGTCTTAAAGTTATTTACCTTTACAACACTATTGTTACCATATAAATTGCTCTTGGCTGATGTATGGGTTCATATAATTCTCAGATTCTCCGAAACTGTCCCTTTCATTATTCTGTAAAGCACAATATCTCATTACATCCATACAGCATAATTTCTTCCTCCACTCCTCTATTTGATACAACTTCTCCTTTTTTCCAGTTCTTTGTCACAACAAAAAATGACAATCCCAATTTCTTTACATCTCTCAAAGGCCATAATTGTAAATCTGAAGTAATTTCAATTAACTTTTTTCAAACTGAGCTTTATCTAAATCCCTTTCAATTTTCTTTGATCTCCTTACTGGGTAGACTTAATAGTATTTCTTAATAGTTTTGAAAGAGAGCATGGTTAAGTGAAAAGAACTATAGATTTTGTAGCACAGAACCTTCACTCAAGTCCTATCTCTGTCACTTATTATTGGTGTGATCTTAGGCAATAACCTTTCTGAGATTCAGTTTCCTCATCCATAAAACAAGAGGGTTGGTCTATATGGCCTCTCAGGTCCCGCCCAGTTCTAAATCTATGGCATTATAATTTCCTTGATGTCTATCAGTCTTGGGCAATTTGTTCATTACTTATTCCTTATGATTTCTGTTCTATATTATCTTTCAGATCTAAATTAATGGAATTTTCTCTTGGGCATATAATACATGAAAGTCAAGTCCCCCCCCCAAAAAAAGTAAAAAAACAAACAAAAAAAACCACAACTCCAAAAATACCAAAAATATTCATAACAGCATTTTGGGTAGGAAAAAAAAAAACTAGATACAAAACAGTCATCCATCAATTAGAAAATACTTGAATGATTTGTGCTGCTTTATTGTAATGGAATATTATTATTTTATTATGCAGTAAGAAACAATGAATATAAGGAATTCAGAAAAACATTGGAAGCCTTGTATGAACTGAAAG
>JAJPUD010000008.1:871453-884773 GCA_023553655.1 Myrmecobius fasciatus | reverse complement strand
AATAAGCAAAATCAGGAGAACAGAACTGCAATAATGAAAATGAGCCGGCTCTTCCAAAAACAATTGAACTGAAGAAATGGCCTTTTTGAGTTAAAGCTGACAGATGGTGCAATGAGTTACTGCTTATCTATTACAAGAGTGTTAGTAAAACAATACCCCAAGGCTGTTGAACTCTGATTAAGGGTAATGAGTACAGTTATGATGATAAAACATCCTTCTCTCCTTTCAATAGCAAGATAAGAGACTACAAGTACAAAACATCCCTCAAAAGTTGCTTTGTCTATTACTTTTTCTTCTCGGGTGTTGTTTGTTACAAAAGATTAGTCAGTAAGAGGAGGCTAGATATTAAGAGATGACTTCAGTTAAAACAAAAGACATCAATAATTTTTATAATAAAATGTAGAATTTTAGATAAGACTTTAAAAATGAGACACATTCTCAATCTAAAAGGGATCATTTCCTGATCATCTCAATAAATTATAGCTAAAGCATTTTCCTTTCCAGAAAATCAGATACACATAAATTCAATGAGGCACTACAAGACATATTAGAAGAATAGAAGATGAAATAAAATCTGTCCCTTGAAAACTGTTATAAAGTACAATATATCAGCTTCAAGGATTGTCTGCTATATTTGTTTTCCCTTCAGTTCTTTGGTTTACTGAAATTTTCTTTTTTTTCCCCTTAAAACAGATGTGTTTTTCATGCTTTAAAGAGTAAGCTAAAATCACAGTTTCTTCATATTGTAGCTCCCTTCCCTGTTCCACGGTCTGTAATATATAAACAGCCAATCACTGTACCATCTGTCAGCTTATCTGGTAAAGGCCATTTCTTCAGTTCAGTTGTCTTTGGAAGAACAAGGGAATAAGTCAGAAAAGAAGAAACTCTGGTTAGCTAAATATAAGGATTAAAGTTTTGAAACAAATGACGAGCTGACATTCAAAAGCAAAAGAAATATAGGATTAAACATCAAAGTATTGTCTCATGCAGGTTCAGCTTAGTATGTGTTAGGAAGTATTAGGTATTAGTATTAGGAAGGGCACTAATTTCGAATTAATGATTTGAGTTTGAATCTCAATTCCTCCCCTGACTAGCTGTGTGAGCTTGACAATTCTCCTAACCTCTCAACCTCAATTTCACTCAACTGAAATGAGGATAAAAATACTTGAAATTGCTATCTCAAGAGATTGTTGGGAGGACCAAATGAAATGTCCAGTGAAAATGGCTTGTAGCCAAAAATATTATCTAAATGAAAGGCTTTCTTTACCCAGGGTTTATAATACAAGCTAATGAGAAGAATTGGATGGGTGGATCAATGAATGGATGAACAATAAATGAAAGAATGAATAAATATTTATTCAGAGCTTGCTTTGTGCCAAGTGCTAAGATAAATGCTGAGGATACAAGTAGAAAAACCAAGGGACTTTTTCCTGTTTTCAAGGAGTTTACTCTCTAACTGGAGGAAACAAGACGTAAAAGAAATTTCAAATGAAGGTTAGATGAAAAGGTCTAGAAATCCTAAAGACTTAGTACTGGGTGAGATGATAAGGTACAAGGATCTTCAGAATTAAGAATAAATAAAAGACCAGATTTCCTAAGATAAGAGCAATGCAATGAATTGTAAGGGTGTTTGGTTCTTTTCTCCAAAGAGCTTTATGTAGAAAACAGAATCCATCAGATAAATCTTGCTTGGGCAACTCAATGGTTCAATGGATAGAATGTTTCCTGAAATCCGGAAGACCTGAATTCAAATTCTGCCTCAGACACTTACTAGTTGTGTGACTCTAGACAAGTTATCATGTCACTCAGTTTCTTCATCTGTAAAATGGGAATAAGAGCACTGCTTCTCAGGATTGTTCTTAGGATCAAATGAGATAATATTTGTAAACTGCCTGGCATGTAGTGAATTAATAAATGCTTATTTTCTTCTTTGAATGCTTATTTAATTCTTTGCCTGTTTTATGAAAAATATACTGCAAGCACTAGACAGTTCTAGGTGATTTCCACAGGGTTTTTTGGTTTGGTTTTGTTTGGTGTTTCCTTTTCTTTTTAGTTCCTGTTACTTTAAGACAATGGTTCATGAAATCAAAATAAAAGCAGTAGCTCTCTGATTGGATATTTAAAATGGGATGCTGATAAAGGAAACACTAATGATACAGTTGGAAGTCAGACTGGAGATCATCTATTTCTACCTCAGTCCAATATGTCTAATAAACATTAGGTGCCCCTTACTATGTGCAAGGTACTCTGGTCAAGAGGCTAGGACTATAATGATATACTAGTTCCTACTGAACTAAGGATTTATCAGTATATACTATAATGATATATTACTCCCTGCTGATATAATGATATATCAGTATATACTATAATGATATATTAGTCCCTACTGATATAATGATATATCAGTATACACTATAATGATATACTAGTCCCTACTGATATAATGATAAATCAGTCTCTACTCTACAAAAAAACTGAGGATAAAAAACATGAAGTGATAGAAGGACCTGAAATAGAGTTACTATGAGTCCAGTCCTTTTTCTACTAGACTGCTGAAACAGAAAAAAGAAAGAACTCCATATTTCTTCCTTCTTTCTTTAAAGAACATAAATAGAATTTAGTTTAGAAACATAGAATTACTATTATCTGAATCTTGTGAATTTTGAGAAATCCTAAAGGACTTATCAAGGAGGTCCTTAATGTCACACAATGTAATCTTGATTTGCTTTCCCTTTCTTTTCTTTAGCATTCTGTTCCTAAGTTGTAAAATAATGTTCTCTACAGTATGCAGAAATTTTTAAAACAACCTGGGACTTTCCAAGAGGATTTCTACAAGAGTATAAAAAACCCACACTACTTACAACAAACTGGGACCAGCCTTCTTGCTTCTAAAAAAAAAAATCTAATAGTTAATTTGTTAATTTAGCTCAAATTAGAATTAAGATTCTTACAGTTATAATCTAAGATTCTTAAAATGCCCAAAGATTTATAAAACTGTGCATATCTTTTGATCCAGGTCTATATCCCAAGGAGATATTAAAACAAAAACAAAAAAGAGGAAAGAACCTATTTTTATAAAAAATATTAATAGCAGCTCTTTGGTAGCTAAGAATTGGAAATTAAAAGTATGCCTATCATTTGGGGAATAGCTAAATAAGTTGTAGTACACAGTTATAATAGAATATTATTTTGCCATAAGAAATGACAAGCAGGATGACTTCAGAAAAACTTGGACAGATTTACATGAAATGATGCAGAGTGAAGTAAGCAGAACAAGGAGAACATATCACAACATTGTATAATAATCAACTGTGAATGACAGCTATTTTCAGAAATACAATGATCCAAGATAATCCCAAAGAACTCATGACAAAAAATAAATTATTACAAGTTTTTGCAAGGGTGAATGTTGAAAATCATCTTTGCATGTATTTTGAAAAAAAAACTATTATAAAAATTTTAAATGAAAAAAGTTATCTATTTTCAGAGAAAGTACTGATGTATTCTGAACACAAACTGAAGCATATTATTTTTCTTTCATTCTTTCTTTTTTCCTTCTTTTTTCTTCCTTCCTTCTTCCTTTCTTTCTCTTTCTTTTTTCCTTTCTTTTTCTCTGTCTTCTCGCACAAAATGACTAATATGGTAATGCTTTATATAATTGCACACATAGAACCTATATCAGATTACTTAGTATCTTCAGGGAAGGGGGAGAGGAAAGACTGAGGGATAAAATCTGGAATTCAAAACTTTTTTAAAATGTTAAAAATAGTTTTTGCTTCTAACTGAGGAAAAATGAAATACATTTGTTTAAAGAATGCAAGCTCCTTGAAGGTAAGGAGTGTATTTTTGCCTTTCTTTGTTGTCCTACCTGTTTAGCTTGGAATATACTAAGTGCCTTAAAAATGTTTCTTGACTTACTGCCTGAATGACTGCCTGATTGGTCCTTACTTTAATTATAAGCACTGGAACTTCCAGTGAGAGGTAAAATGTCTTTTGATTACTCATTTTATTAATTTTTTGTACATTTGTTTTAACCTTGTTGGGGGGCAGGACTTTTACTTACTTATGAGTCAAAAAATCTATCAGTAAGAGCAAGATGTTAGTAAGCCCTATGTGGAGTACTGAGATTTTAAAATTTGCACTAGAGGGCTATTTTGAGTAGTATATCCCCTAACATTATGCACAATTATAATGCTCAGATTCTTTTTTTTTAATGCTCAGATCCATTAAAAAAATTCTGCTATTGATCCAGAAAGGATATAAACCATTTAATCTTATTGAATTTGCTTTTTTTCTTTCTTGTTTACCTACCTATTCATTCTCCTCTGGAATCTTATATTTGAAATTTGGATCTAGTGTTCAGTTCTGGTTTTTTCATCAGGAATGTTTGAAAGTCCCCTATTTCATTGAATGTCTATTTTTTTCTCCTGAAACATTCTGCTCAATTTTACTGGATAGCTGATTTTTGGTTGTAATTCAAGCTCCTTTGCCTTCTGGAATATCATATTCCAGGCCTCTGATTCTTTAATGTAGAAAGATGACATAGGACTTAAAACTTTTTATAAAAAAAAATCTTACATGAAATAAAAGATTTTGCAAAATTGTTTCATATATACTCTTTGGGATTTGAAATATTGACATGTAATACAAGAGACAACTTACTAAAAACCTGTAGGAGATAGTACTACTATTTTGGTGAACTGTCATTAAGTGATTAATCTCGATAAGCAACACCCTTTTTTTTCTTCCTCAACATTTTGAGAAAAAAACCCATCATACTAGTCTGTAAAACCAAATACCACTTTTCTTGCTCTTATAGGAAGTCAATGTTTAGTGGTATTACTTATTTGATTTGTTTTCTGTAGTCATTTACAGAGAAGCACCAGACTGTATGGATTAATTAATTAATTTTTAAAGTATCTGACTTCAAAAATGTTCTAAAGACCAGGAAGGGTATCATTCTTATATTATAGATTTGCCCTGCTTAAAAGACTCGAACCAGCAACTGTATTTCACTAGAAAAACAGTTGCATCAGAATAAGTCTGATACGATGGTAGAAACACTGTCATTCTAGAACTTTGGAGCATTAGAATTCAATTTTCACTCCATTGAACGTTTTGAGTAAACTCTGCTTTGAAAAGTAAACTGCTTGAACCAGGAGATCGATATACAAAGCAACAACAATATTATATGATGATCAATTCTGATGGTCATGACTCTCTGCAACAAAGAATTGTCTCAAACCAGTTCCAATTGTTCAGTAAAGAAAGCCATATACACCCAGAGAGAGGGATATGAAGTGTGGACCACAACATATCATTTCCATGCTCTCTATCGATGTTTGCTTGCATTGGGTTTCCTTTCTCAGATATTTTTTGTTCATGTAGATACGATTTTTCTTGCACAGCAAGATAAGTATGGAAATAAGTATACATATATTCGACTTGTCAAGTATTTTAATATAATTAACATGTAGTGGACTTCCTGCCATCTAGGGGAGGGGAGGGGACTGGGGGGATAATTTGGGGGTTTTTTGTTTTTATTTTTTATTAAAGCTTTTTATTTGTATAACATATGTATGGGTAGTTCTTCAGTATTGATCTTTACAAAGCTTTCCGTTCCAAATTTTACCCCCAGTCCCCACCCCACCCCAAGATGGCAGGAAGTCCACTACATGTTTATAATGTTGAAATACTTGACAAGTTGTTGTGCAAGAAAAATCCTATCTACAAGAAAAAAAAAATCAGAGAAAGAAAACACAACGCAAGCAAAACTCAATAGAGAGCATGAAAATGTTACATTGTGGTCCATATTTCACATCCCTCTCTCTGGGTGTATATGGTTTTCTTCAGTGAACAATTGGAACTGGTTTGAGATATTTCTTTGTTGCAGAGAGCCATGTCCATCAGAATTGATCATCATGTAATACTGTTGTTGCTGTGTATGATGATCTCCTGGTTCTGCTCTTTTCACTCAGCATCAGTTCATGCAAGTCTCTCCAGGCCTCTCTGAAATCGTCTTGCTGGTCGTTTCTTACCGAACAATAATATTCCATAACATTCATATACCATAATTTATTCAGCCACTCTCCAATTGATGGGCATCCATTCAGTTTCCAGTTTCTAGCCACTACAAAAAGGGCTGCCACAAACATTCTTGCACATGTGGGACTAGGGGGAAAATTTGTAACGAAAAGCTTTGTAAGGATCAGTGTTGAGGAACTGCCCGTACATATGTTATGCAAATAAAAAGCTTTAATAAAAAAAAAAAAGAAAGAAAAGTAAACTGCTTCAACCAAATAAATACTTTAAATAATCTGAACTGTAAGCATACATTAGCAATCTCAATTAATCATCAAATAATTCCAAGGAGTATATATTCATGACTTTTTTTTTTTGAGGAAAATATAGCAAAATGTGCTTTCGATAGGGCAGCCAGGTGGTGCAGTAGATAGAGCAGTAGAGATAGTACGGCCCTGGAATCAGTTCAAATCTAGCTTCAGACAATTACAAGCTGTATAACTCTAGGAAAGTTAATTAATTCTGGTTGTCTCCAGAAAAAAAAAAGTGCTTTTGACAAAGTTTTATCAGGAACTTGATTATTTTTTGAACAATGAACTATCTTGTATGAGGTTTAGTACTTAGTTTCATGGAGTATCACAGAAAATTCACTCACTATCAATGCCACTTTGACTGAAATTTTTACATATCAGATTAGATCGAATCTGTTATATAAATTTAAGCATGTATAATAGATACATGTGGCATATCTATAATTCCTAGTGGCAATAATTTGCTTTATTCATTATATTAAAGTTATTTACTATATATTATATACTATATTGTACTATAATAATTATTACTTACCATATATACTTACTATGTGGTATAAACACTCTATTTTTTCTATAAAAAAGCAATCTCATTGCAGCTTGGTGCTGTGTAGATTAATAAACACACACTATTTGCATGCTTTAAAAAAAGTGACCTGGTATATGAATATTGTGGAATATTATTATATTCTATAAGAAACAATCAGCAGGATGATTTCAGAAAGTCCTGGAGATGATGAAGAAAGCCATCTGCATTCCAGAGAGAGGACTGTGGGAACTAAATGTGGATCATTACATAGCATTTTCACTCTTTTTGTGGTTTGCTTGCCTTTTGTTTTCTTTCTCATTTTTTTTCTTTTTGATCTGATTTTTTTATGTTGTAAGATAATTGTATAAATATGTATGCATATATTGGATTTAACATATTTTTAACATGTTTAACATATATTGGATTACTTGCCACTGGGGGAGAGGGTGGAGGGAAAGAGAGAAATCTGGAACATAGGGTTTTGCAGGGTCAATGTTGAAAAATTATCCATGCATGTGTTTTGAAAATAAAAAGCTTTAATGAAAAAAAGTTATCTGGGTTGTTAAAAGTATAACTGAAAAAATTTATATTCAGTCTTTTTTTTTTTTATCAGAAGCAAGAAAAGGTGATGTCCAAGGTATGTCTCATTGTTATTTCTGTTATAGGGATTACTTAGCACAGCATCCAGCACACAGTAAGCACTTAATAAATGCTTATTGACTTGAATTTGACTATTATCTTTACAAAGATCATCCAAAATATTCACTTAAATTAAATATTTGGAAATGTTTACATATTAAAAATGAGGGAACTAATGCAATCCTGAGATTGAAGGTTAGAGCTGAGGAAGGTGAATGTAGTGGTATAAAAAAATCTGGAAAACTGTCTTAACCTTTGCTTAACCCTTAAGAATAATTGACTAGCATGAATGACTGCAAAGAAATAGCAGCTACCAGGGATACCAATTGATGATGGTTGAGCAGAAGATGGAATATTCTCAGGGGTTAATTTCTGACCTCTAGTGGTAGAAAAAAATGAAGTAAAGTTCCTTGATACAGTCAATGTATTACCTACTGTTAATGACAGAAAAGATGAACTCTCGATTTTTAGATAATTCAGAAGCTATCACCCACTGTCTTATAAAACAAGTGCTCACTGAATATAGGTGGTCCTTTTTGATCAATAACTACAATGAACAAGATTCACTTTAGGTACATCAAACTTTAACCATGTCTTCAGTCCCCTAAAGCAAACCTTTTGCAAGAAGTATTAATAAAAGCCATCAAAGACTCTGGTATAATGGATAGTATCAAAATAAGGAAAACTTGCCTTCACGTCTCACCTCGGACATATTCTGGCTTCTAGTGTCCCAGGTCAAAGGCCTCAAATGCAAGACATGAGCCTGCAAAACTCCCAAGAACTGCCTTAACCGGATTAAAATGTAATGGGGAAATATTTAACAAAATAAATAAAAAGGCAATAAAACATGGCTAATATTAATTTGTGGTTCTTTAAGTCGACATGCAATTTCTAGTTCGACACCATTGTTCTAGATAATATTTAAATACTATTAAGTAGCTGATCTGACTTGGTAGGAGGTACTTTACCCAAAAATACGTATACCAATGAAATCAATTCTGAACTACAACAAAATCACAGAATTAGAGGATTTCGGTTTAAATAGGATCTTTTTGTCCAACTCCATCATGGTACAGATGAGGAAAGAAAGGTCCAATAGCAAAGCTATTTGTTCAAAGTCATAGTGACTCAATGTCTTAAGCTGTACCTGAACATCCCACCCTAGCTCATTAATTAATTATGAGATAGATTGGTTTTCCAAAGGCTGATAGATAGCAGAACACAAGCAGGTGCTATTGCTACAGTAACAACTCAAGTACCAGTCCCGAGTGCTCGGACACTCTGGACATGAATGGGGTGAAATATTTAGTGGCCATAGCAAGAAACTGGAGGCTGGCTGCCTGTGGACAACCAGGAATAGCTGACCTTCAACTCCCGCCTCTTACACATAGTAGTTGTGGGGTCCTAGAAAGCTGTTTAATGACTCCATGTCCCTTAGACAACTCTTAGAGTTTTCTCAACAGGGAGATACTGCAGGAAAGGCCTCTTTGAGCACATGATGCTTAAGCTGCCTTCTTTACTGGTCCTTCAGCAAACTGAAGAACTGTAATTTTTTACAAGTAAATGTTAAATTAGAAATAATTGCCTTCGGTTCTAATGCACTTGTGATGGAGAGAGCCATCCGTACCCAGGAAGAGGACTATGGGCACTGAGTATGGATCACAACATAGTATATTCACTTTTGTTGTTTGCTTGCCTTTTATTTTCTTATTTTTTTCCTTTTTTATCTAATTTTTCTTGTGCAGCATGGTAATTATGGAAATATGATAGAAGAATTGCACATATTTAACCTTTATTGGATTACTTGCTGTCTAATGGAGGAGATGAGGGGAAAGGAGGGAGAAAAGAATTTGGAACACAAGGGTTTTCAAGGGTGAATGTTGAAATTTATCTATGAATGTATTTTGAAAATAAAAAAACTAAAGAAATAAAAGAAAGTGTCTTGATTAGTTTTTGAGAATTATGAAAGCTACTTGATCATATCTGTTGTTTATCTCTGAAGACATACCTGGAGATACTTTGCTGGTCAGAAAATTGTCCTGACAATTGCATGAAAGGTAATAAATTGTAACTGTAATGGATCTGATTCTCAATTCAATGGGGTGATCAAGATAACTTTGATAATTGCAGTCAGAATTCCATAGAGCAAGAAAAAAGAATTTAAAAAAATTCATTTGGTCAAGAATAACTAAAATGGGGGGGAAGTGAAGGTGACCTAACAATACCAGATATCAAACTGTATTACAAAGTGGTCATCAACAAAACAATCTGGTACTTGCTAAGAAATAGGAGTGTATCATAAAGGTACACAAAACACAATAGTAAATGACTAAATTACTCTAGTGTTTGATACACCCAAAGATTCCAACTTCTGGGACAAGAACTCACTATCTGACAAAATTTGCTAGAAAAACTGGGAAGCAGTTTGGCAGAAACTGGATATAGACCAACATTCCACACTATATAACAAGAAAAGGTCAAAATAGATACATGATTTGGGCATAAAAGGTAACACAAGTAAATTAGGGAAATACAGAATACTTTACCTATCAGATCTATGTAGAATAGAATTTATAATCAAACATGAGATAGAAAGCAACACAAGATATAAAATGGGTAATTTAAATTAAAAAGGGGTTGCATGAGCAAAACCAATGCAGCTAAAATTAGAAGGAAAGTAGAAAACTGGGGAGGAATGTCATAGTAAGTTTCTCTGATAAAAGCCTCATTTCTCAAATATATAGAAAAACGAAGTCAAATTTATAATCCATTCCCCAGTTAATAAAAAGACAAAGGGTATTAACTTAGTTTTCAGAGGAAGAAATCAAAGCTATCCATAATCATATACAAAAAATACTCTATATTACTATGGATTAGAGAAATGCAAATTAAAACTATGAGGTACCACTTCACTTCTACCAGATTGGTTATTATGACAGAAAAGGAAAATAACAAATGTTGGAAGGAATGTGAGAAAAATTGGGACATTAATGCACTATTGATTGAGTGATAAATGGATCTAACCATTCTGGAATATCATTTGAAACTATGTACAAAGCTGTAAAACTGTGCAGACCCTTTGATTCAGCAATACCACTAGTAGGTCTGTAGCCCAAAGAGATCAAAGAAAAGGGGAAATAATCTATATGTGTAAAAATATATATCCATTATTTTATGATGGCAAAGAATTGAGGGAATTGAGTAATGGTTGATATTTTGCTTGATTTTTCTTACAAGGGTTTTTTTTCCCTCCAAATATAGGAGTAGAAGGGAACTAGCAGAGTTGCTAGTGTTTTTATTTTTTAAAGAGGGAACTGAAGTATTTTATTTACTGCAAAGAACAGATGAAAAGCCAGGATATACAAACAAGACAGCACTGAAAGTTGTATATTGGGCTTTTTAGTATTGAGACAATTTAGTTATGTCCAACTCTCTGTGAACCCATTTTCTTGGCAAAGATACTGGAGAGAGTTTGACACTTTTCTCTCCAGTTCATTTTACAGATGAAAAAACTGAGGCAAAAAGCTTTTGCCAGCATTCGTTTTCATAGCTACACAAAGTCCCTCATGACTGAAATGCTCTCCTTCTTCAGTTCTCACTTGAAATGACTTGTTGAGGGTCACATAGCTAGGAGGGTCTGAGGCCAGATTTGAATTCAGGAAAGCTCATCTTCCTGACTCCTGGCCCAGCAATCTATCCACTCAAGCACATAGCTAGCCCACATCAAATTTAGTAGATATCTACACAAGAAAAAGCAAGCTGTATGTGATAGAAATCGAGATTCATGGATTTCCTTTTTCTGTTTTTTTGTATATGGAAATACTTTCAGTATTTTTAAAAAACCAATTAACTGCTGTCTCCTCCCTGTTTCCCTCTCTCCCCTCTCCCCCCCCCTCTCTGTCTCTCTCTTTGTCTCTCTCTCTGTCTCTCTCTCACAAATCGTTGTTAGGCTGCTTTGGGACCGGGGATAGTAGTGGGTACTCCCCAGCCTTGATACTAGAAGACCATACATTGAAGGAAAAGTAATAAAGGTGAAAAGGGCTAGAAAGGCATACCTATTCAAACATTACACATTAATGACTTAACTAACTATAGCCTTTAAAATCCAAGTATGGGTTTTAAAGGTCCTTTATACATTGGTATTAGTTCTGCTAATTAAATGGATCAAACTCTTTCCCCCCCTCAAAAAAAAATCTTCAATACAAGGGATGACTCACTGGGGAGGGGAGAAAGGAAAACTATATTCCAGGGGAAAAGCAATGTAAAAATAAAAATAAAAACTTCAAGAAAAAAATCAATTAACCAACTAATAGGAAGCATACTCTCTACTTAAAATGTCTTTTGATGTGAACCTTTGGTTAGTTTGGTTAGTTCGCACAACTAAGATATAACAGAAATCCTATAAATCATTTTTTAAAAGGATTCAAAGAAACTTTTCATCTTTCTTAATAAAACCTTTCCATTTTAAAAGGTAGTTTTTAAATGGAGGGTTTTCATAATTTATGTATCAGCATGCCATGTCATTCAGGAGATAAAATTGAATTGTTTTCCAAGTAAAACACATAGTACAGTTTTAGTATTTAACATTTCATATTACTTATGACATGTCAGAAGACTGAGTCACTCTGTGGGATGTGACAGTTTAAGAGATACATAAATTCTTTTAGTCACTAAAACAGTATATACTTCAATTATTCGAACCCCCTAAATGACACAAACCCAGCAACACAGAAACATAAGCATAACTGAAAACAAATAATCCATACTATACAAAAGCTGGTACCCCAAAATTTTGAGCAGACATGATTTGAGACTGCATGAATGTTTGTTTTAGCAGCAAGATGTGATAGAATTCTGCCTCCTCTTTCTGTTTTGCTCTTTCATGACTTGACCCAAGGCAATAATAAGACCAATTTTTTCTCTTGCCTTGGGAACATCAGCTTGGGGTAGGATAGCAAGAGATTTGGGGATTTTGTATCAGAAAAGGAAAGCAGGTTGGACTAGGCCATGTAGTATTTTGCTCATTTAGATTTTTTTTTTTTTGCATCACTATCATATAAAGTCCCTCATGACTGACATATTCAAATTTTCACTTAAAATATTCCTGTTTCTTTAAGCTCAGCTTAGGTGCCATCTTCTACATAGGGGATTTTCCTGACTACTCAAATTTTTAGTCACCTACACCCCTTGTCAAAATGATTTATTTCTATTTTGTATTTACCTAGTTTTGTTTTGTATCTGCCGAGTCAAATTTAAGCTCCTAAACTAGGGCAAAGACATTCATCTTTTCATCTCCCAGCACTTTCCACAACACTCAAGCTTAATAAATGCTCATTAATGCATTATCTTCCAGGGAAGAAGATGGTCATTCAATGAGGTAGAAGAATTTCACCTCTTTCTAATGAAAAGACCAGAACTGAACAAAAAATTTGATCTAAAAACACATAACACAAGAGAAACATAAGAAGGTAGCAAGAAAAAAAAAAAAAACTTCTGAGAACTATATTTATGTTATGGATACTTATAGAATGAGGGTTGATTTTATGATTTTGTTATTATATTATGGTTATTATCAAGACTATACGATGATCAATTTTGATGGACATGGTTCTCTTCAACAATGATGTGATTCAAACCAGTTCCTATTGTTCAGCGATGAAGATAGTCATATACATCCAGAGAGAGGCCTGTGGAAACTGAGAGTGAACCACAACACAGCATTTTAACGCTTTCTGTAAATATTTCCATGCATTCTGTTTTCCTTCTTAGGTTGTTTTTTTTTCTTCTTCTCTTTCTAGATCTGATGTTTCTTGTGCAGTA
>JAJPUD010000008.1:810805-871053 GCA_023553655.1 Myrmecobius fasciatus | reverse complement strand
GGTGGGGGGTGGGGGGAGGGAAAGGAAAAGCTTGGGAAAAAAAAGGTTTTTTTTTGCAAAGGTCAATGGTGAAAGGTCACTCATATGTTTTGCAAATAAAAAGCTTTATAAAAAAAACCAAAAAACAAAACAAAAGGTATCCTGGCATGTGAGCAACAAAATTTTAGGGTCACATGCTACAAATTATTTATGTTTACTTGGCATCATCCATTTTCCTTTGGGTTATTTATAATTTTAATTCTTCTGACCTGGAGATCTTGCCATCTGCTCTGTTGCTGAAATTTACAGCAGTATGACTTTAAAAATAAAGCAAAAACTTCTTTAAAAAAATTAAAAAAAAAATATTATGGTTATTATGATTTTATGATTATTATATGATAAACTGAAAAAAAGAAATTAGAGGTAGAAAAGGGCTAACACTGGAAGAAGAGGAAAAGGAGGTAAAATAAGGGAAATTACATCACATGTAGGGGCAAAGAAAACCTATAATGATTGAGGGGAAAAAAGGGAGGGGAATGAGAATTGTGTTAATCTACATTTCATCAGATTCCCTCTGAGGGAATAATAGACGTATTGGGTATCAAAAAGAAATTAGGGTAAGGGGGAAAAGGGAATAGACTAATAGAAGGGAGATCAGAAGAATTAAGGGAAAGATGTAAAAAAGGGGGTGGGGCTCTAAAGGGGAAGGATTGTTTGAGGGAAGTGGTTATCAAAAGCAAAATACTAGGGAGGAGGGAAAGGGGATAGGAAAGAGAAAAGCATAAGCTAGGGTAAATAAGATGGCAGGAAATACAGAACTAGTTATAATAAATGCTCATTAAATTGAATTGTACCAATATTCATAATTTCTTCCTCTACTTTTCCAATATCTGATAATGGATTGAGATCGACCCTGAGTTCTCAAATTTTATACAAGCAGAAGCTCTAACAGGTTCAAAGTATTAAATTATACATTTTGATGGTTTAAGAACCAGCCTTGTTAAGATTTGTGAATAGACACTCATCAAGTTCACCTTCTAGAGATGTAAAAGAACCAATTGCAAACTACATGGGCAGAGGAAGTACCTACATGGCCCAAATAATAATCTTATATGTGACTTAATCTGATATGTGACTCTCTATTCAATCAATCAACTCCATTAATTCCCGATTGACTTTGACACAGTAAAACCTCTTAAGACTGTCTCCGGAAGCCCCACAGAAGCTGGTCCATGTTCTCTCCAACCTCCTCGGACATCCTTTCTCCTCCTATCTTCTCTCTGCTCCTCCAAGGTGTTCCCCCCTTCTGTCCCTTCACACTGGCCTCCCCCATGTGGGAGCGTTCCCTTTTCTCACCATCACCCCACAGAGGACAGCTCCTCCTATTAGAGGCAACTGAAGCACCATCTTCTCCTTGAAAGCTCTTCAGATCACTTCAAATGCTGTTACTCATACTGAACTCTCTATGTATCTCATTTATTCACTTTATATTTATGCCAGATACATTCACATAAGTACTTGTTATTTCCGCCATTAGCATAAGCTCCTCCTAAACAGAAATTGTTTCATTCTTTAATTGTATCTGCACAGTGTGTAGCACAATGGCAGAAAGCATGTGCTTAATGAATACCTAGTGACTGGACTCTGAATTAAACAATTACTTCCTCTTGCCAATAAAAGACTATCACACAAAGGTTTGTGTTTAAAGTACTTTATTAAACTAGATGTACAATTTGCAAATTCTTTTCAATAGAAATTTTAAAAGCAAAATTATAAAAAGTCTTTCAATAAAAAAATTACATAGTTAACAACAAAATTACACTTTTCTCTATAATACAATTTCTGATAAACTGTCTGAAAAAATTAAATATGTTCTCCAATGAACTGATCTTAATAACCTTAGCTGCAATGTTTTATTTCAATGAGATTTTTCACAGTTATTTCAGTTACTCATCAATAGCAAGCCCATTACTTGTCACAGAATCCAAAGTTCATGTTTAGAAGAATAAAAACAAAACTTGGCATCCAACATGAAGGCATTAAAAAAAGTTTCAAAATACTGATGTGGTTCTACCCTTGTTCTTTCATTAATTCTGTGTCGATACTCTGTGAACCTGAATTACATTTAAGGATATATAAGCACCATTAACATAGACTATGTAGACTCATATTAGATCTTTTAATGACACTTCATACCATACAAACATTTAGGTCTATTTTTTCACCAAGAAAATAAAAATGAACAAAGATTAAGTCACTGTACAATAGTTATTAAATTTCACCCCTATCACAAAGTAAAATAGAGTGTTAACACACAAGAATCATATCCAATGAAAAGCACATAGGAAAAAGCATACTATATTTTTGTAGTCACTTTTATAAGTTTAGATCATGCAGAACATTGTCGGAGCAATTTCCTGAGTTTCAAAGATTTCCATTTTCCACCACCTCAAAAATTTGCTACCATTGCTGTGGCAGGTGTCTTTTGCCAACCATAGGAAAGAAATGAATTCAAAAAGACTAGCAGAAAGAAATCTCAAGCTATGCCTTCAGAATGTTTTGCAACTCCTATGATGTACTCACTTACATAATCTATACAAACTCTATTTTTAAAACAAATTATAATCTTATCAACCTGAGCAACAAACTTAATAGCAAGGAAAAGCTTTAAAAACAATATGTAGGCAAACATGCAATGGTGAAAAATTCTGATAAAACATGCTATCATTTCTTATTTGGGGGAAAAAAAATTCTACTTTTTAAGAAATCATTTCTATTATCTATTTCTTGTTAAATATTGGTAAAGGTTACACTTGAAGTACATAATCAATGATGAATCTAAATGAAACCAAACAGAAAATGAAATTTTTTAAGACAGTCAATGAGCTATGGCACAGATAAACCAACACAACAGTAGATAATCCCCAAATTGATTCTCTTTGGCATGTGTTCTATGGTTGGGAGGGAAAAATGTTTTCTTTTAGTTATGTTTTGCCTAAGGTAATTTAGATTTTGTCTCCTGAGCACACATCAACTACAAGAGAGGTTATTCAGAAGTGTGCCTGGGAGTGTGGAATTGGGGTGGGGTGGGGTGGGGTAATTGAGTGGGGAAAGTTTGAAATAAAAATATTTTTATGGATAAACCATCAATGATTAAGAATTCCATGGTGCACCTTTAATAATCAAGGAAAAACCCCACCATTTTTACCAAAAATAAGGTATTCCATTCAAGCTACCAATGTACAACCCCAAGATAGCAACAGGTTGGTTTTTACTTCAATATATCACATGGCCTTTAGATAATTTTGTCCATACCTCTACTCATGGTGAAGACACAGTAGATATATATTCCAACTAGAGTGATCAACTAAATTATTTTATCACTGGGTCTCCTAATATAAAATTAAAGAACTGAGCAGAAAGTCACATAAGCTCCAGTACTCAGTTGGTTCATTTATTAATATGTCCCAATTACAATTTTTAAGACACCCCTTAAACTTTCTTTTTAACATACATATTGTTAGTTTCGTTAACAATCACACTTTTGCAATAATTGTGGAAAAAGCTAAGTTTTATTTTTAGACGTATAGTTCTTTACACAGGACAAAGACCATCAACTAAATTACCAATATCTCCTCAGATTTTAACAAATTATAAAACTGTTTAAAATGTAATCATGTGAAAAATACTTTAGAGGCAACTACTAAAAATGTTTCTGGTACTGTACATAAACTCAGATTTCTTTTTCTGAAAATACAACTTCACAAGTAAGGTTTTCCTTTAAAAAGCATGCATTCATAGTACGTGAATTTTTATCTTAAAAAAATACTTCAAGATGCTCCTGGGATCCGTTTTTATTAAAATGTATCTTCTTTTTCTAAAGATAGTTATAAATTTAGGGAATTTCTTACAGTAAAGTAGTACCTGAAAGGTGAGTCCTGAATTGCTGACCTCATATTTCAAGCTAAAAAAATTAGTTTGCTAAATAAATGTGGAAAATATTCTCTACCTTTTAGAGTCAAATTCTTTCCCCTCACCAAAAAATATAAAAATTTATTCTATCTTTTTTAAAACAACAAACCTCCTTATTATGCTACAATAATTTTTTTTAAAAGATGTTATAATGGGGGATAAATCTCATAAGGAAAATTACATTTAAATTTTCTCAGCTCAAAATTGTGCAGCATAATGGAAAATAATTACAAAAAAACAAAGGTATGTATGTACAACTAGTCCACTGAGCAGAGCAAATCTATAGAATTTTCCTTTGAGAAAATACTGAAGATTATGTTTAATATGGTTAAAACTTTAGCTTTAGCATTTTCTTTAAGTTCATTCAGTTAAGAATGTTTTCTAAATTTAGGCTGGGAAACAGGATTTCAACCTACTACAATGTAGACATTATCCATATCAAACATAAATGAAGATACTTAAACACTTAAGTTTAAGGGACCAGTTTTATTTAAGCAACAAAGAATATATCCCAATCACATGGTCTGCCTAAACATTCCTTTAAGGTTCCTGTCTTATCAAAATCAGTGCAGAGGAGAGTTTAAGATTGATGGGGAGAGGGAGGGAAGAAGGGGATTAAGAACTGAACTGAAACCTAAACTCCCTCCCTCTCATGTCTCCCTACCCTCTCTTCACACATGGTGCACACAGGAAAAAGACAAAGGAGGTCCCACAAGTCAGAAAAAAATAACAGTTGTTCCTTTTACCCCATTTGGTATATGGCAGGACACAATGACAACAGCAAAGATGTTTGACTTGTGTATCAAATTCAAATATGTTTGTTCTAAACAAGATTTTGACGAGCGGAAATTATGCCTTCTAGTATTCTCCACACTACCTGGAAGTCTGTAGTACTGTCTAAATGTTAAAATATCAATACAAAGTTTTAATTTTCTATCTGAAAGCAGAATTGAGGGGGGCACCAAACTTTTAAATGGTAATCATAGCTTTGTTTAAAATTCTGTAATCAATAAGGATGCTGTATTTTTTTCATCTTTGATAGGCAACATATTTGGCATTAGATTTAGTAAAAAAGTAAGATTCTTTCAAGTTCTGAAAAACATCACAAATTATTTCATTGTAAAAGTGGCAAGTATTCCCAAGGAAACGTTTGTATAACAGTAAAGTCGATTTCAAATGTTGCAAATGTTTCAGTACAAGTTTTAACAAAAACAACAACAAAAATCAGCTGTTTACTTCAGTAAAACTTTCAAGCACCCTGGTTTAATTTCAGAGAACCTGTAAAACAATAAGGAATAGATTCAAAACACAGCTTTATAACGGACTTAAAATGTATATCCAGATAAGATTTTTCTTGCACAACAATGATAAGTTTGGAAATAAGTATACATATATTCGATTTGCCAATATTTTAACATAATTAACATGTAGTGGATATCCTGCCATCTAGGGGAGGGGTGGGGAGTTGGGGAGAAAAATTTGTAACAGAAAGCTATGTAAGGGTTAATGTTGAAGAATTATCCACACATATGTTATGCAAATAAAATAAAAAAATTTTTAAAAAATGTATATCCTTATTAACTTCATCTGAAAGTATCTCTACCCAACATATCAAGGGCATAAACACGAAAGAATCTCAAACAAGGGGTCAGAGTCCGCTCCCTGGCCCCTTAAGTTCACTAGATATTTTCCATGTATGTAAAAAGTGAAGAATTAGATGACCTAAATGTAAGGTTCCTTTCAAATCATCAAGTTCTATGATTCTAAGATTACTAATTCTGACTGTTTGCTATCATTCCCTGTAACTTAAAGTCAAATTAAATACAAAAACAGGTATTCAGGTATTTCTACCTGAATACCTGCTAATTAATCTCTATTATCTCAATCCAGTTTTCTCAACTACCAAGGCTAATATCTCTAACATTCAGGAAGGAATAAACAGGTGCATCTGCTTTCTTAAGGATAAGATCATTACTATCTGTAGTTAAACTGTCTGCAAATAAAAGATAAGTCAGTGCTCAGGAGGAATCATTGAGGAAAGGTCAATGCCAAAAGGAAGAGGGAAGTAATAAAGTGCTCAGATCCTGCTGAATTTGAACTGTGTTCAACAGAAAAGTAAACAGTAACATTAGTCAGTAAAAGAGATTCCTACTTAATGATACTATGTATTGGCTGGATGACTCCTTTTCCAAAATTAATTCTAAAATATTACTTCTCACCCTAAAAATGAAGGTTTCTATATTCGTTAGTACAAATATGGCATTTTTATTACAAATATGGCATTTTTATTTCAGAGAAGTAACTATGACAATTTTACCACACTGATTAATGTGCTGACTAATTTGAAAATTTATCTTTTAAGTAGACTTTTTCATCTTTTTTCACCATTTCAGTCAACATAATATGTGATTTTATATTCAAAATATAGGAAAAGCAAAGAGCAAATCTATAAATGAGGTATAACCTTAATTTTTCATGTTAGAAAACATTTCTCTACAAAAGATTGCAATCTACCTGATTAGTACGAGGCAAAACATATATGTTCTTAAAATTTTTAGTCTGGCTAAAAGTAGAAGAGCAATGAAATATAAAAATATATATCAACTCTTGTCCTTATTCATGTGCATAATTTGTGGCATGAAATATTGCAATAGGATCAAGTTAATATCAATTAACTACTGCAAGTACCTGTTTTGAACAAACATCGGTGTTTACCTGATGATATATCTAAGTTTCATTATCTGTAACAGAAATCTAAGCTCACCTGAAGTTGTGGCTTGTGAGGTATTTAATGACTGCTGGTTTGATTCGAGCAACTCCTCCCTGGCTATGGTTTCCTCTTCCCGTAATCACAGAGAGATATGGTTTACCACCATTCTGCTTGTGCTCTATTACAAAAGGAATGGCAACCGTTAAAATGCCCTCTTATAGGGGAGCTCTTGATAGATACAACAGACCCACACTCACAGATCTAAAATTATTTCCTCAATTACTGAGATGTATAATAACCCATACAACAACTCCCCAAAATGGCATTTAAAAAATGCATGTTTTATCCAAATTCCATATATAGTCAACTTTCACACAAACTCAAAGAATAAAGGACTGATGAATGAAGACGTCATTCCATATCCCTCCTTAAACCCTTTCCTCTCAGCCTTTGCTCTGATGCAGGGGAGCATCTCTTATTCCCAGAGGCAAGATAGCCAGCATCTGTTCCAACCCCAAAATGGGGTTAAAGAGTCAGACGCAGCAGAAATGGCTCAGTCACAAACAACAGATTTATAGCACCTCTCAGGAATGTGGGGATTGTCTGATTAATAGCAGCACTCCAGAGGATCCCTTGGACTGTGCCAGGAGCCGTCGCTGCTTTTTAAAGGTCGTGGACATTAGGCCACTGAGAGGGAGTCAGTCACAGTTCAGAGGCAGGATTTGAACTTAAACTTTCCCGAGGTAAGCCCAGCCCTTTGTTCCCAAGTCATCTTTAGTAGAATAATAGCAGCTAGCATCTATACTGCACCATGAGCCAAGCACTGCGCTAAGAACTTTATAATTATTGGCTCAGTTGTTCCTCACAAAAGTCAGGGGTAAGTGCTATGATCATTGCTATTTTAAACATGAGGAAACTGAAGCACACAAGGTCCTAGCCCAGAGTCTCACAGCTAGTGTCTGAGGATGGCTGTGAGCTCAGGTACTCTTGACTCCGGGCCCAGGCTCCACTCTATCTGCTCCAGCTCACCTTGGGGTTCTCTATACTCCAGCAGGGGCCTCCTAACTGACTGAGATGAGAAACGAAGATTTATTATCTGTAAATGTTTGATTTGTACACCTATACCATATAGATATAGATGTACCTACATAGCCATAAAAATTTCTCAGGTGAAAAGGGGTTGTGAGTAGAAAAAATTTAAGAAGTGCTGCTCTATACCAATGAAAACCCAAGTCCAGGCCCTATCTCTTTATCTACTAGGAACATACCCAAACTGAATTCCTCTCCCTCTTCCCAAATCCTGGGACTTCCTGGACCCATTCCCTGGGGTTCAGGCTACCCTGCATAGTTGGTGTCCTGTCATATTCTTACTTGGTCTACTTCTATCTTCTGCTGAAGCATTCCCTTTCCCCTCATTTTCATTGTAGAAAGAAATGCTTAGCTGATTGATTAGAACCTGTATTGTTAAGATTCAATCTATTTGCAACAACTGTTAAGGGTTTATTATGTGCCACAGATTGTGCAAGGTGTGCGGAGACATAGAGCAGAAGTGGAATAGTTCCTGCCTTTAGGAAGCTTACAGTGTAAACAGGAGAGATGCTGAATGATGGATGAATCAATGCTACAGGTAGGGACAGAACAGACAGATGTAGATAACAAAATTGGTAAGATTGAATCAAGAAGGTGGGAAGGGGAGCAAAGGGAAGAAATGGATTGCGACAGATTTCACACAGAAAGCAGAACCTGAACTCAAATTCAAGATGTAAGAGGCAGAAGTTGGGGAGAGTGCATTTCAGGCACAGAGATGGAAACTGGATCCAACTATTTGTCTAAGCCAGTTCATCTAGATCATCACAGTCCTTAGTGAGTTGCACTAAGGGGCAAACACAGGTGAATATCTCAAATTGTGAATTTCATATTTTTCAATTTAACCCATTTACTTTTTCCTTAAAAAAAAAAATGGTATTGTCCCCAAGACATTTTTTAGCATCCACTTTTATAAGATTTTGAGTTCCAAATTTTTCTCTCTCCCTGGGTCCCCTCCTGTCTTTTGATAATAGTAGACAGTTTGTTATAGTGTGATAAGTGTGTGTGCTGTAATGTAAAATATATTTCCATCTTAGTAACAGTTGTGAAAGAAGAAACAGGTCAAAAGGAAAAAAAAAAAAAACCAGAAACACAAGAACGAACCAGTTCTTTATCTGGATGTAGATAGCACTTTCCTTCACGAATCCTTTGTACTTGTCTTGAATCATTGTTTCACTGAGAAGGGAGGGCCAAGTCATTCATAGCTGATCATCACTCAGTATCGCTGGTGCTGTTTACAATGTTTTTCTGATTTTGCTCATTTCACTTTCCATCAGTTTATATAAGACTTTCCAGCTTTTTTGAAATTTGCCTGGGCATCAATTCTTATTGCACAATAGTATTCCATTACATATACCACAGTTTGTTCAGCCATTCCCTATAGGATTATTTCCTCAATTTTTAATTCTTTGCCACCACGAGAAGGGCTGCTATGAATATTTTTGCACATAATGTCTTTCAGATACAGACCTAATAGTGATATTGTTGGAGCAAAGGGTATGTATATGCATAATTTTATAGTCCTTTGGGTATAGTTCCAAATTGCTCTCCAAAATGGTTGGATCAGTGTGTTGTTGTGCCAATTTTCCCACATCCTCTCTAACATCTATCACTTTCCTTTTTATTGATCAATATTATTATTACTAGCTAATCAGATAGCTATGAGGTGGTACCTAAAGAGCTGTTTTAATTTGCATTTCCCTAATCAAAAGTCATTTCGAGCACTTCTCCATGTGCCTTTAAGTAGCTTTGATTTCTTCATCTGAAAACTGCTTATTCATATTCTTTGACCATTTATCAACTGGGGAATGACTTGTAGTCTTATAAATTTGACTCAGTCCTCTATATATTTGTCACATCATTTTTTCATGATTTTTATTTGCCTAAGAAATTAATAGTAGGAATGAGCTCAGTACAAAGATAAGGAGACCCCGTATTAAAAAACAAAACTATTGTAACAGGATCTTAAGATTTAGAATAAAATGGGACTTTAGCTAACTCACATTTTAAGGATGGGACAATCAAAGCCCTGAGAGGTTGAATTTGCCCAACTTGACACAGATAGCATGTGCTAAACTGAACTCAAATCTAGGAATCTTTTCAATGACTTTTCATTACTTAAACCCATACCAATCAACAAGCATCTCTTAAGTATAACACGGTTAAGCTAACAGTCTTTCTGACTCAAGTTTTTCCTCCCCTGTTCATTCTCCCCAGAGCTCCAAAGACCTGCCAAAGTGATTTTTCCAAAGCACAGACCTAACCATGTGACTCTTCTATTTAAAAAACTCCTTGGTTAAGGATTTATCTTCTTTGGGCTTCAGTGTACTCATTTATAAAATGAGCAGGTTGGACTAAATGAACTGAGGTCTCTTCTAGCTCTAGATATGAGTCAATGATCAGCATACACTTTTCTAAATGCTCATAAACCCCTCCTTAATAATATTCTAGTATATGGCCAAAAATCAAAGACCATTTGACTGCTTTGTAATTAATAGGCTTTACTCTACTCATGTAAAAAAAAAAAATGACTCCTTTAATTCATTAACTTTCTTTAAAAAAAAAAAAAACTGTCATATCTTCTTTTCTACCTCACAATTTCTCCTAGGATTCTTTTTGCCTCTTGTCAAATGTATCATATATAGGGAAATAATAGATCGATAGATGTAGATTTTTTTTTTTTTTTTTTTTTTTTTTGGCTGAGGCAATTGGGGTTAGAAAATGGTAAGTGTCTGAGGTCAAATTTGAACTCAGGTCCGCCTGATTTCAGGGCTGGTGCTCTATCCACTGCGCCACCTAGCTGTCCTGAAATGATATTTTTTTAAAAGAAAATTTAAAAGTGGGTAGTGGGGGGAATCAGCAAATCCAAAATAAAGCAGAAAAGTCAAAATATATTCATTGCTCCATACCTAAAGACCTCCCAATGTAAAGGAATATAATCTCTTTATTCAAATCATGCTTAAAGTTCTTTGTAATTTTGCCACATTCATCCAGTTGTTTTGTTTTTTCAATTTAAACTATTGTTGTCATTGCTTCTATTGTTTTGTTTCCTAAAGCTCATTCTGAACATTAGGGCTTCTGACACCTAGCCTTCATTACTGTCTCTTTGCTTCTATCAACTACACATTATTAATGAATTCCCTGTGTAGCCATAAGATTTTCTTGACAGTTCCTCTTTTCTCCCTTACCAAAATTATTTCTGCTTACATCTTCAGAATTTCATCCTAAAGAGATTCCTAATACTTTATGGGCTGACTAATCTTATGTAAGCTTAAGTTATGGATTTCAGCCTCCCTTTTTTTCTTAATTCTTGTCTCCCTCTCTCCCCACCTTTCCTATCATGAATTTTAATGATTATAAATTTTTACTTTTGATTCTGTTCTGATTGTAGTTTTGTGTCTTCAAACATATTTACCATCAAAGTCCCTGGTTAAAATGGTGAAAGGAAAAGAAAAAAGATACCTGTAGCACTCAAACAATCCTCTCCTTTGACAACTTCTACAAATCATTGTTCAAAATTCTTTGGGCTCAATTTTCAATCCAATTTATCTAAATGATATTACTATATTCTACCAAAACAAAAATTTGAATTTTAAGAATAATATTTCCCAACTGAAATGAACAGGCAGTTTGCAATGGAAGAAACCAAGGCTATAAATCATATTAAAAATGTTCCAGATTACTAATAACTTAAGAATTGTAAGTCACAAACTTAAAAGGCTGTACTCTACATCTAGAAGATGGGCAAAGAAGACAAAAGAAGAAAACGACAAATGCTTGGAGGAATTTGGAGTAACCAACCAAACTTGTGTATTGCTGGGAGAGCCATGAATTGGCCCTGCCACTCTAAAAACCAATTTATAACTATGTTCTTTGACCTAATTATACTATTACTAGGGCTATCCTCTAAAAAATAAAAAGAGGAAAAAAATCTATGTGTACAAATTTATTTATAAGATCTTTTCATGACAGCCAAAATTGGAAACTGAAGGAGAAACTAAAGGAATCCTCCTATTGGGGAACAGTTAAACAAATTGTGCAATATCAATTTAATGGAATATTATTGGGTCACAAAAATGATGAAATGAACCATTTGAGAAATAATTGGGAAGACCTCTTTGACCTGATGCAGATGTAGAACAATTTATTCAGATAACAATGTCACAAAGAAAAACAACTTTGAAAGACTTTAGAACTCTGATCAATATAATTATAAACCAAAAGAATAAGTCCAATGATAAGTCTAAAAGAACACTCACCTTCTGATAAAGCAGTAATGAACTTAAAATGCAGTGAGACAAAGATTTTTTGAATATGGCTAATATGGGAATTAGTTTTACCAAACTATGCAACTATTTGATTACTTTTTTTTTTGTTCAACTGAAAGGAAAGAGGTGAAAAAAGAGGGATCAATTAATTTAAAAACAATTATCAACTGAAAAATTATATTAAAAAGTCAAAAAATTATTTCTTAAAAAGAAAATGCTACAAAATTACAACAGATTGGTCCCAAAGAAGACCTACGAGAGAATATAAGAAGTTCTTTTTCTTCCTTTTTTTATTTTGTCTTAAAAAAAAAATCCATTAACGGCTCCCTAAAAAGGAAGGAGTATGATATAGGAAGAAGCAGACATCAATAAAAATCTAATTTAAAAAAAAATTCATTCCAAAAATTTTACAGATTGCAGAGCAATCTTATAGATCTGGAATTTCTAGAATTTACATTCCCACAAGTGAATAGTGGATTCCTTCAAGTTAATTAGTTTGCTACATAAAATAAAAAATAAAAAAATAAAATAAAAATAAAATAAAATAAAAATATTAAAAAAAAAAATTAGTTCGCTACAAAAGTTAGCCCCAGGGCTAGCTAAATGGCACAGTGGATAGAGCACCAGCCCTGGAATCAGAAGGACCTAAGTCCAAATCCTGCTTCAGAAACTTAACATTTACTAGCTGCGTATCCCTGGGAAAGTCATTTAACCCCTATTGCCTGACTTGCTTCCCCTCCCCAAAAAAAATTATAACCCAAACCCTGATATAAATACATTTTCCTGCCTGATGGCAAGCTAGAATTTATATAGATCTACTTTCTCTAGGTTATCTTTTCCAACAAGGAGATCTGTTCTTACTTTTTTTTTCTTCCTCTTAAATCCAAAAATGGTTTAAAATGCTATTTGGGGGATCATTCCCATTTTTTGCCCTGCATACCTCAGTTAGCCTTTCTGAGACTACTAGAAAAACAAAAATGGAAACATTTATATAACTTGCATGAGAAATAAAAAAGGGTATCTTTTCAAAAGAACAAGGTAGAATTTTTAAAAAGTATGATTAAATAATTCCATATTATGACAGAAGAGGAAGAAACACTTAGGAGTTTGAAAATTACAAAACCATAATGAAAGGAGGAAAAAACATCTTTAGTGGTGGAATTGGGTAAGTCTAAAAGAGAAGGCAATCCTTTAATAAATGTGAATAATGGAATAAATAAGCTTGGATTTTTTTTAAATATTGATCACATCATGATGATATAAATGAAAGCACAAACTAAATATCGTTATTAAAGTATATCCTATTCCTGGAAAAACTGGGATAAAGAATATAGGTAGAGAAGTCAGACAGGTACTGAAGGGGCCTCCTTAGTGGAGCTCCCCACCCAGATGGTTCTCCATGTAGTCTGAGTCTCCCTTATCATCTGACCACTCTTCAGAGGTTAAGTTCACTCCTGTGGTCAAACAGCTATGACCCTAATGTAGCATTCAATCATTTCTGAAGTATAGAAAGGGGGTGTGTCAATGAGAACAAACATTGGTTTGGGCATCAGAAGTTGTTTGGAGGATTCACCAAAGACAAACATGACCAAGGGAAACATGACCCAAGTTGTCCCTGAGACCCCGTGGGCAGCCCAGCATGTCCACAACCAGGCCACAAGCTGCGTGCTGAGAGTGGTGGGCTTGTACCACTTGGCTCTGTGGGGCATGTGGGGCCTAGAGCTTGTATGGCCTAGGGCTCCTACCTGAGGATGCAGGGCAAGAGCACCCCTGCCTAACCCGGCCTCACCAGGCTGCTTCATTTGCCTAAGTTGAAGACAAGCAGGGCAGATGAAATGCCTGCCTTAAGGACTTTTGAGTTTTCCCAAAATGCTTTTTGTGACAATTCTGTAATTTTCAGTAATTGTGCCCACGCCCTTTTCATTTCCACTACAGCAAAGATGAGTGAGATTTCTAACAATTCTTTTCAAGTCATAGAGAGTTATCAGATTTATAGGCAGCCTGGCATTAAGAAGTTCTGGACTAGAATACACAGGGAAATGAAATCAATGGGAGGCAAAAATAAAGAGAACTGAATGTTTCCATGGACTCCCCAGAGGACTATTTTTCAAAAAGGAGCCACTGAGTAAGGAAAATAATATAAGCTTGTAGACATAGCAATCAGCATATAAATACAGACCCTTTAATTCCTCCTTGAATATGCAAAGATAAACAAAATCAACATTTTCTTTTTGAAAAGTGATGACTAAATAGTTACCGTCAGTTTTTTGCTGCAATACAGTTATTAAGTGATTTATGGCTTCATCCACATGGAGTCCATGCAAGTCCAAAACATTCTGTGGCAAGAGGGAAGCGTTGACTTTCTCAAATATCTCCACGGCAGCGAGATGGTTGGCTTCTCTCATCTTCTCCTCATGGAGACTGCCCTTTAATTATAAATATAGCACCAGCTGAGACGAATGGCTTTTTTCTGTTTAGCGATATATAGTAGAAAAAATCAACAGGACCCAAGAAAAAGCTGCCCAAATTAGAAGCAACACAATGAAGCTAAATATAACAGATATACTTGGGGGGGAAAAACATTACTGAAAATCTTTAGTGAGCTAATAAAACTCATTTATTAAATGATTAAAGGTTGTTTTTGTTTTTTTGATGTATGTTTACTAAATTAGGAAAGCAAAACAGCATGAGCCCATGTAGATACAATTGAATGTTTCCATGCACGCCCCAGAGGACGCAGGGCCCCATGTGTCCTTCTGCCCCATGAAACAAAATATTTCTGACCTGAGAATTAGACATTAGGCCTTCCCTTTATAAAAGTAGAAATACACTGGTGAAATCTCAAGGAACACAGCTGCCATTCTTCCTAAAGTTTCTTGTGCTTGTTTGTTGCCTGCAAATCTCTATCATAAGAAGAGAATCAACCGCTAAAATGAATAGGGGGCTCTGGCTGCAACAAGGAATGTTTTTTAAAAAGAGATGTTAATGTTCATGGGTTAAAGATTAGTAACTGTATCTGCCTCAATTTTAGCATTTAATATTCCCTGATATTATACTGTTTGATGAATAGAATAACAAAAATTATTTAGGAAATTTTGTCAAGAACTGTTAAGAAAACTAGAAAGCAGTTTTCTAGAAATTACATTTAGAACATCTTACACCATATACCACAATTAGTCCCAAATGGATATTAACTTAAGTAGCAAAAGTCCTATCACTGTAAAGAACCATGTGAGGCAACTTTCACAACTATGATAAGGGAAAGAATTCATAACCTAAAAATGGTTTGAGGCAATCACCAAAGTCAAAATAGTCTTCCTAGCCCGAAACTCCAAAAGCTGTGATATATAAGATTTTATATATATATAAAACAATAAATAATATCAAGACCAAAATATTCCCTAATGTTTAAGAGTTCAAAAGTTCTGAATAAACAATGACCAAAAGAACTACAAACTCTCAACAACCATTGGAGATTTCTCCAAATCAGAAATAAGAGAAAAATCAAACAATTCTGAGGCTTTACTTTATATCTAACAACTGAGGAAAAAAGACAAAAATGATTGGCCAATGCTGGAGGAGCTGTGGAGAGATGAGCACAACAATGCACTGTTGGTGAAGCTATGGACTGATTAATCATTTTAGAAATCAATTTGGAATTAAGCTAAGAAAGTGGCCAAAATGAAAAATTTGTAACGGAAAGCTATGTAAGGGTTATTGTTGAAGAATTACCCACACATATGTTATGCAAATAAAATAAAAAAAAAATAAAAAAAAAAGTGGCCAAAATGTCCATCTGTTGACATATTTGAGGTGCCATGTTATTGATGGGCACATCAATAACAAAATAAACAAAATAACTAATGGTAGCATTTTCTGTAGTAATGAAAGAACTGAAAACAAAGTTGATGCCCAAAATTGTGATACATGGATTTAGTGGATTATTATTGTGCCATAAAAACAACCAATTTGAAGAAAAGATAAGACTTATGGGAAGACAAAATAAAGTAGGTAGATACAGAAAAAATATACACAATGAAAACATGAAAAGACCATGAAAAGCTTGGCCTAAGAGAAGCATTATGGCATACCAATTTTTGTTATAGAGTTAGATGGCTAGGCTTTGGATTTCTACAAAATTAAACTTGGTTTGCTAAATTTTTTCTTACCCACTTTCTTATTCACTATAAAGGATGGCTCTTTGAGAGGACAAGGGAGAAAGATATCCTGGGAAATGTAGCTAATATAAAAACAAAATTCAAAGAAGAAAAAAAGAAACCTTCTTTTAACTCAAGACACTAGAACAATCAAACAATTTATGTTGCTGCCATAATCTCTCCTCTCCAACCAAATTACATATCAAAAGCTTCTTACATCGGGGACAAGATACAACTTTCCGCTCCTAGAAAATGAGGTAAGGATGTTGTGGGAACTTTTTAATACCACATATATTATTATTAAGAACTCAATAAAATAGGGCAGCTAGATGGTATAGTAAATAAGAGCACCAGCCCTGAAGTCAGGAGGATCCAAGTTCAAATTTGATCTCAGACACTTAACACTTCCTAGCTGTGTGATCCTGGGCAAGCCACTTAACCCCAACTGCCTCAGCAAAAAAATAAAAATAAAAATAAATAATTTGAAATTTTTAAAAAGAAAAAAGAATTCAATAAAATATTACATAAATGATGATAATATCCAACTTCAAATAAATATTTATTAATGTTAATTCTGTTGTATCAGTGGTGCCAGAGGTCACATCACACTAAGAGAATACTGGGCTGAAGAGTCAGGAAGGTCTGAACTCAATTCCAGACACTTACTATGTGATGCTGGGCAGGTCACTTATTCTGTCTCAGTTTTCTCTTCTGTAAAAGGGGGGGGGTAACAAAAGCACTTACCTCCCAGGAGCATGAAGATCAGATGAAATACCTGTAAAACCCTCGTTATACTTCACAGCCCTCTGCAAATGTCTGCCTTTATCATGAGTGAGCTTGAACCTGGCCACCCATCACATACTCATGAAAATGATTTACTGCTAACTTTGTGTTTTGTCCCATTGAATTTCATATTAATAGGTCCAACATAATCCTCGTCTGCCAAGATCTTTTTCAATTCTGATTCTGTCACTGTTTCTTAGGTTATCCCTTCCAGCAGACCTTACTTACAAATCTGAACAGCACAACCTCATCCCTTTATCAAGTCACTGATAAAAGACCCGATCACAAGTCATGAATAAAGATGTTCAACAGTGCCAGGAGAGACACAGGTCCCTGGGATATTCTATGGGAGGTCTCCCGTCACACTGGGACTGGACCAGAACCCAGCCTTCCCAGGCCCCAATCCACATCTCTGAATCTCTGCCACAAGAGCGAGAGAACGAATCTATAATTCAGGTAAACCACTCGCACAATTCTCTCATTTACTAGTTCAGTGAACCTGTCCAAAAAGGGAGAATGAAGCTCACTTTGGGACAGCCTGCTGGTTCTTGCACAATCAATGCTTCCTTTTCTAGATGTCCACCAACCTGCTCTTGGATGATCCATTATAGGATGGTCCCAGAATTGAAGGCTCATGGGCCTAATAGTTTTCTTGGATCCATTCTCTTCCCTCTTTTAAAAAACTGGGACAACAAATGCCTTTCTTTAATCTTTAATCCTGTGGGACCTGTCCTGTTTTCCCCGATATGTTTTTTTAGTCTGTGACAAAATGTTTCTCTTTCTCCATGTCAGTGACCTTCAAAATACTTTATGCCATGTTTCCCTGCTCTCATTCCTGGATTTCCTCACTTGCTCAATCTACAATACTCCCTTTCCCTACCCCCCCACCTCATCATCTTTTAGCTATCCTATTTTTTTATTCTGAAAAAGTATTCATCCAAAGCCATGAATTTTCTTCCAAGAAGTCTCAAGGACACTCTTCCACTTCAGATTCTTTTTTGCCCATTGAAGTCTCATTTTATTTGTTTTAGGAAATGTCCTACCTAACAATCAAGAAAATAAGTTTTATAACCCCTCCACACTTTATTCTCCCTAAGGGAGACCACCCTATATCTAGAACACAAATAGCCATTATTCAGATTAGGGAAAAATACAAAAAGTCACAGAAAAATTTCTCTGAATCTCCACAATGGTTGAAATTTTGAGCTTTCTTAAAAGAAAGAGTTAAAGGGTTTTTAAAATCAGAATTATCACCTCTAAATAAGATATCATCTCTATTTAACTTCCTACTCAACAATTCCACAGCTATATTCCAGATTCATCCCACCCACAAATCAATTGATTCCTAACTGTTCCACTTAACCATAGCTAGTTAGGCTGGTCTAGTGACCTATCCTTTTTCTCATTATCCTTCTTTTCAAGTTCTACTCCCTTTTTATTGTCCTCTCCAATAGGCCCTTAATCCTGGCCCTCTTTCAACCCAGAAGTGGAAGTTAGACCAGCATCTCAGCCTGGTAATTATTCTCCTTCAAATGTTCCTCAATTTCTCCAAAATTCTCCTTCCCACAAATTTAAGCTTTGACCCACTTCACTAGCATGAATCTCTCCAAATCCCCTATGAAAATTGCTTCTCCTCCATTTATGGAGGAGCCCTTCTCTCTTTTTCCTCTTCTTGACCCACCCACTATCTTATCTCAAAGAAGTCAGAAGCAATTGATATAAAAAAAAAATTGCTGAAAAGATATTTTAGAAAATAGCAACAGTTAAAAAAAAAAACCACCTACTAATAAGTAATTGTCTATTTTACCTGCTGTGCATAAAAGGTGGCAACATTTTTTTTCCCCATGCGATAAGCTTCTTTTGCCTTGCTATAGCACTCCAATCTCTTTTGCTGGTGAAGAACTGCCTCTGCTCGGTAGTCATCATACTTGGGGTACTCAAAATCCTGGAAGGACGGATCACTCGGTATGTCTTCCGTCTCTTTGGATTTCTTCGTCTAAAAAAAAGGCAATCAGTCAGCAAGGAAAACAGAAAACACAGTTTGACTCTGCACAGGTTCTAGTTAAAAACTAAGTGTGTCTTGGCTCTTTTCACATTTCTGCTTGGAAAACGATATGTAACTTCTGAGTCAGATTGTTTCCAGATCCTGGGCACCATTTACACAGAAAATTAGAAAGTAAGGGTCACTAATAGGTCTTTTGTCCTGTTTGAGGGATATATCTTAACACATTAAAGAATACTACTAAGTTCTAAAAAAATTATCAGTTCTAAAGGCAAGATCCCTAAGTCAAATAAAGGTTTAATAATTAGGCTCGTTATCATCATCACAAGGGCAAGAACAATTGTTGTTGTAATTTATTTTTTTTCTTTATTAAAGCTTTTTATTTTTCACAACATATGTGTGGACAATTCTTCAACATCAGCCCTTGCAAAATCTCATATTCCAATTTTCCTCCCTTCTCCCACACCTTCTCCTGGATGACAAGTAGTCCAATACATGTTAAACATGGTAGAAATATATGTTAAATCCAATATATACACACATATTTATAAAATTATCATGCCACACAAGAAAAATCAAATCAAACCAGTAAAAAAAAAAGAGGCAAAACAAGATGCAAAGAAACAACAAGAGTGAGAATGCTATGTTGTGGTCCACACTCAGTTCCCACAGGCCTCTCCCTGGATGTAGATGGCTCTCCATCACTGAACAACTGGAATTGGTTTGAATCATTTCATTGTTGAAGAGAACCATGTCCATCAGAATTGATAATTATATAGTCTTGTTGTTGCTGTGTATAATGATCTCCTGGTTCTGCTTGTTTCACTCAGCATCAGTTCATGCAAGTCTCTCCAGGCCTCTCTGAAATCATCCTGCTGGTCATTTCTTATAGAACAATAATATTCCATAACATTCATATACCATAACTTATTCAGCCATTCTCCAACTGATGGGCATCCACCCAGTTTCCAGAAGAAAATAGTTTTTAGAAAGATTTTTTAAAAATAAGGATTAGAAAGAGCCATTGACAAAAAGTAAATCTGTATCTATACCAAAATATTTATAGCAGTACTTCTGGTGATAAGCCAAAAACTAGAATCAAAATAGATGCAAACTGATTGGGAAATGGTTAAATTATGGTACATAAGTATAAAAGAATATTACTGTAAGCTGTAAGAAAAGACAAATATTAATAGAAACACGAAAGACTTAAGATGAATTAATGTGAAATAAAGCAAAACCAATGTAAACAGAAAACCACCAAAAAACACTAAAAGTGGATGTTAAGACTTACAAAAAGAACAAAGACTTTTCCTCACTCAACTGAGACAAAAAGTCTATGGAGAGAAACATATTTTTAGATTTTTTTTCTAAGATGCTGATTTGATTTTCCTTCTTTTGAAAAATATGATTTCTTATATAGGATGACATTGGAGAAGAAAAGGGGAGGGGAAATTTAGGCAATGTGAAAACAAATATAGTAATAAAAAATGTTTTAAATTACATGTGGCCATAGTAACTCTCAACTCTAAAACTTTAGGACCTGTAAGTCCTTTTTTTCCCCTGAGGTTTCTGAAGTTTGCTAAGTGTGTGGGGTTGGTGATGACACTTCACTCTGCATCTCTGGTAGATGTCTACCAAATACAATGGGCCAAACGCAATACTTTGTATTGGTCACCCCACCACTTCCACTTGTCAATTATAAAGACAAGATTAATTGCAAATTCACTTTAGATTAAAAGGAAATGCCTCACAAAATCTATCTTCTGGACCATAAGGATCTCTAACCTTCAATAAATAAATCTGTTTCTATGTCTGTCTCTGTGTTCAAACAATGCTTTCCCCACCTCAGGAAAAAACTCACACTGAAATAATGCCAGACAACTACAATGGGCCAGGCCTTAGTTTCAGTGCTGGTCTACATCTGTGGAGGATTCCCCACAGTCAACATCACAGATTCACTACAATAGGAAAGAAAGAAACTGATGACTTTGACATCAGCTCCAAGGCAGACCATACCATACCTTCTTCTCCTTAGACTTCGGCGTATAAGAGGCAGCTTCGTTTTGATGAATAAAATCTTGAGCTACAACAGTTTTTACAGGATCTGCTTCAAGGACACAATTCAGAAATTGCACTGTCTGTTCTAAACAGTAGCTGTGGAGTTAAAATGAAAATACTGTCAATGAAAGAAAAATACGACTTATGATAAGCATTAGAATAAATTATCATCCTATAAAACATAAGCAGAACCAGAATAACAAACATTAAGTACAATTATAAATATACACATATATAAACAAATACAGAGCCATAGGTAAAAAAAGTTTCAGAAGGTGACATAAAAGAATCCTATCTTTTATTGCTCTTTTCTATTCTTTGTTAAAATGTCCCATTGAGGGGCAGCTAGGTGGCGCAGTGGATAGAGCACCAGCCCTGAAGTCAGGAGGACCTAAGTTCAAATCTAGTCTCAGACACTTAACATTCCTTAGCTATGTGTCCCTGGGCAAGTCACTTAACCTCAATTGCCTTAGCAAAAAAGCCTTAAGAAAAAAAAATTGGTATAAAAAAAAAAAAAAAAAGAATAAACACACACACACACACACACACCCACCATTGGGCTATCATCCCAACCCATTTAGCACTGGCAGTTTGGTTGTAGAAGTAACCCTGAGGATAGCTAACCCTGGAGTTCTCTAGAAAGCATTTTTCACAAACTATGGGTTTTACTCTCCCACAAATATGGAGTGGAGGTTGACACCAACTTAAATTACAACAATACTAAGGCATATCTGTAGGAGAAATGTGGCCATAGCAACTCTCACCTCTACAACTGTTGGACCTGCTTGTCCTAAGATGCCTCATAAAATTTGTTTCAGGGTGGTGCTGGTGACTGAATTCTTCTGTACCAAAACCAAGCTGAGTAAATGCTTGCCACACCCCACATTTCAAATGCAACATTTTTTTATTGGTCATCCCCATGCCTAAATTGCACTCCACCATTTCTACTCCACTCTTCCTTAATGGCCCTACTAAGTTACTAAGTGCTACCTTCCTCAGAGAAGTGTTTTCTGATCACTCAACTAGAGGAATTCTCTCCTTTCCCAAATTTTCCTAAAACACTCTGTAATTATAACCTATACCATGGGCAGGGAACTTCTGGCACAGAGGTCATATAAAGCCCACAAAAATCACTTGATCTGGGCCTGCCAATAACCACCTCCCACCACTCAAGCTGATAATTTTGCATGGCCCATAACCTTTAACAAGCTGAGATCATGTTTTCAGAAACAATGCTGTTACCAAATCAATGGCTATTCTTTGGGTAATTATATGCCTAATGTTTTTTTCATTAATATACACATAATCTGAACCCATCTAATTTTTTCTAATAATTTATACTAAAAAGTAAGGCATTATAGGATTTCTTCAAATCAGCAAGATTTACGTATGATTACATCATGAGTTGTAGAAAATTATTTTAGTTCTCACTTGTTGTCCTTAAAAATGTCCATCAGAAAGTTTTGGTTAATGGTTGGGAACATCTTCAAGAGTTGCTTCTCCTTCAGTTTTGCAGCACAATTTTTTTCAAACACAAGTGGTACCTGTTTCTAAACCAAAAACGCAAAATTAGCCATACTGCTAATTGCACTGATCTAAGAGAACAGTATTTTGAAGCAGAGATTGTCATAAAGTAATATAATTTTTTTTGCTGATTAATGACCATAATTACTAATATGAAAATACAACTATTCTTGCACAATCTTTATCATTCTCCTAAATGAATAAGATATACAAATAAGCCAACTCAGGTTTAGTAACCATGTTTTTTTTGTTTGTTTTTTTTTTTTCTTTTTCTCTTTTCTTAGCAAGCAGGCCTATGATATCAACACTGTGGAGAATTCCTGGTGAGGAAGCATTCCATTCCTGCCACCTCTATTTTTTAGATACTATTTTGTATATTTATTTTTACCAACTAAATTTATTTTCAAATTAACAGTATGAAAATTATGCTACTTCAATAAGGGATAACTCTTATTAGGCAGAAGTCACATTTGGATCATCCTAGGAGGCCATCAAGACTCCCTCACTTTACAGATCAACTTACTTAAACTTTGTTAATCAATAGAATACAGGAATATCCCTCATTTCATTCTGTATACTGGCAAATTAAACAGTGTCAGCAAAAAAAGTGCCTTGTGACTGTACAGTGTCCCAAACAGATGCTTCCTAATTAGTGATTCTAAAGGCAGAAAGAACCTAAAGGTTTGTTGATGTGGCTTACTGCATGGATTCATTTTGCTTATCTGGTTTTTTTCCTCTTTCTAACTCTGTTTTTACATGGGGGTACATTTTAGAGAAGGAAAGAATTTGGCAATAGTGATACCAAAAAGATAAGGCTGATTAACATTTTTAAAAATGTGTAGAAGGGAACGATCTCCAAGTAAGCACAGACCAGCAAAACAAGTTTGAAAATAACATGTAGGAAAATTATACACACATACCATACATTCACCTAATACGTATACTTTTTTTAAAATTAACAACTAATATGAAATGCAAAATCATGGTATAGAATTGGGTTTCTCTGGCTTTTTATTTTTCAGAATAAAAAAAGGTAACCTTCATTCCACTCTGATAAATGAACTATAAGCTATAAGATATATAACTATAAACTATAAGATAAATAAGCTATATTAAAAAAAACATCAACTTTTATAGGTTATATATTTAAGGTTAACACAAATTACAATGCTGTCTTTAATTAATCTCATGGTAAAATAACATCAGTTGTTTGAACAATATAACCACCTAGGTGGTCACTAGGTCTTAGTGTTCATAGTGTTACGGACCTTCCTAATGAATTTAAAATTCATAATTTCATTTATTACCAATAAGATGGCTCTCTTTGCACAATTTTATTCACGTTAAAATAACATTTTTTTTCTTTATCACACAGAAAGTGTTTCTTTGGAAGAGAAAGCATTAGACCACACTGGGGCAAACTGTGCTAAATATATCTAGGAAAAGATCATGGGACTGTAGATTTTTAATTGGATGGGATACCTCAGATATCAAACCTTCAGCTTTCAATTAAGAAATTGAGGCACAAGTAAGCTAACTGATCCAGCCAAGGCCCCTAAAATCCTTTGCTATCACAGGCAGGACTGGACCCTCAGTCCTGTGCATTGCTCTTTTTACAGAAATCCCTGGTCCCCAGCAAACCTGCTTTTTTAAAATAAGGCAGACATGCCTCTATTCCTGAAACTAAGGAATAATCTACTCAATTAAAGAGGTAAAAGTTTCAACAAAAACAACTCTCCTCCTCTTGTGAAAGATCACATAATTTGTAGCCCAAACTTCAAGCCTTCTTTATCTTTTCATTAAACTATGTCTCCACTTCCCAAGAGTCAGGAAATAGTACTGAATATGAAGGTACATTTTATAGAAGAGGAGTGTATTTAGACTGTTTGAAATGCAAATAAACCAGCCTTCTAATTCAATGACAGAGGTACCAGAAGAAAAGCAGTAGAAAAATACCACACACAAATTGCACTCCCTACAATTCCTCATTCTAGAGTCGGTCTTGACTTTCTTAGCTCAATGTCATGTACACAGTGGTCATTTAAAAAATATATGCTGAATCTGAAAGAAAGAAGCTTGTATCTAGGGAAGGTGAGGGAGAAAAATATTGACCCCAAGGCTTTGTAAGGGTGAATGTTGAAAACTATCTTTGCAAGTATTTTAAAAATAAAAATCTGTTATTAAAAAGAAGCAGAAGCTTAGTGGAAGACTTCGCAAGTGAAATATATTCTCTAGGAGTTTTATGATCAACACCTAATTTTTTTTTAAATTTCAGATTCTGAAAAAGAAAATCATGAGTTAAAATTTGTGTTCTCTTCAAATTACACTAGTGCTAACAATAATGAAATGAAATGAAAATATTAAAGTAAATAAAAATTAAAACTCAGAAGTGAAGAGATTTAAGGATTTAGGAAAATTCATTTTAAGAATTCAGTTCTTAGGCTGACTTTCCCAGAAACATCTTCCCATGTTTCTCTAGAAACATGAATCAAGTACAACTCAAACTGTAATGTTAGATTTCTTTTAACCCCACACAAGGATTAAAAAAAATTTGGAATCTGAAATGTCAAGTTTGACATTTTGACATTCAAGGGGAATGTCAAAAACCCAGCTTTGTCAATGGACAACAAAGAAAAAATAATTTTTATTCTCTTATTTCTTATAGGGACTACAAACTGTAAGATCTAATAACTGCTAATAATTATAATAAAAATCTTTTGTCCCACAGTCACATGCCTACTTGTAATCTGAAATAATGGTTTAAATCATTTCTCTGACATTCATACCATATCATGTTTTTCCTGTAAGGCGATCTCTTCTGACATTATTTCTCTGAGTGAAACTTTTTTAGTCTGAATATTCCAATGATCCATGAAGAACGGCATTTCAGACGGATTTTGACACTTCAGCAGTTTTTTGCCTGTTCTTTGAGATGATTTTTGTTCAGGAGTATCAGGATTTGAATGCCCAACCATAGAAGTATCTTCAAAAGCAACAAAATAGTTTGATTTTCTCAAAACTTACGCATAATTCAGGGAAAGTCAGAACAGTTGACAAAGGAAATGCAATTCTAGCTTAATTTTCTAGAATATGCTGTCTAAACATAATAACATATCCATAAAAACATATATCTACTTTGAAAGGGAATGCAAGATTGGTATCTAAGACAAGTGCTGACCATTAGTACAAATAATAATTAACATATTTCTTCTAAAGGTTACTAGGTCCATTTTTAACACCCTATATATTTGAAGAAATATAAAATTTCAGTAAAAGGGGTGAATATGATTATTCCCTGAAAATTCACTGTAACAGAATACCACTCCCTATCCATGCAGTAAAAGTCCAACTCCCCTCTTGCTTAGATGCTTCCCTGTGAGAAGAGATTACTACCTTCCTTTGAACTTTCATAAAACTTTAGACCACTTCACATTCTACTTTATGTTATATTTACTTGTGTTCATTTCTTATTCTCTTCTACTGGAATGTGAGGAGACAGCTCTTATCGCTATTCAATTCAATTTAAAATAAACATTTATTTAGGCCACACAAAGTACAAACACTGTCTTGGTCACTGACCAAAAAAAACAAAAACAAAAACAAAACAAAAAAACGAGTTTCTGCCCACAAGAAGCTTACTTTTGGAGGGGAGAAGAATGGAGAGATTCAATATTATACACAGACAAGTAAATATAATAGAATCTGATGAGGAAGCAACACATTTTAACTGGGGAGTTTTTAAAAAGAAGCCATAAGAGGGGACACCTAGGCTAAGCTTGAAAGACAGCTGGGAGCAAAAGTGAAGCAAAAGCATATTCTAGACCAAGGGGGAGAACAGTTACCAGGCTCCCAAGTGGGGGAAGGAGGAAGAGCCAGCAAAAAAGATTTCTTGGAACTAAATAAGGCTTGAGGATTGCGAGGTTACCTCATTGATAGGAGCTCTACACTGTTTTGTAGTTCTTCTCAGTGAGCACATTAAATGAAACATCTGTATCCATGACACCCTTCAATTAAAGATGTGTATTATTTATGACAAGTTAATGTTTGTTTAATCTTGGCATCTTTTCTGCCAAGAGGTAAATCTAATTACTATCAAGATAAAATTAGAAATTTAATAACAGAATGTTTAAGTGTCTTCTCTAGTGATATGAAAATGGTATATCCACCATTATTCAATATAGTTTTAAATTCTTTTAAAAAAATATTTTATTTGACTTTTAATGTTTCTGAAAAATCCCTAATTAGTAATTATTGTGAAGATGAAATATTGCTTAAAATATGATTTTTCAATCTCTTAATTCATAAGAATTGTAATTTAAGAACTATTCAGATATAAATGTTTTACCTCGAGTATGCAGAGCACGTGATATTTCATCTTGTCTTTGCCTTTCCTAAAGAAAATTTGGGGATTACAGGACACATTAATGAAAATAAACAGAGGATTTTTCTCACATAATTTCTAATATTAGACTCTGGATAAACAAAGCTTTGTTCATTTAAGAAGCAACCTCACAGAAGGAGCAAAAAAGATTTTTTAAATCTATATAAATAAATAAATATATGAACAATAAATTATTTTTAAAAGAATTTTACAGATGTTTTCCATCTATATGGCTATTTGGTAAACTTTAAGTATTATATTTTTAAATTTAATAAATTGTCTTTGTGAATTTCAATGCTAAGAGTAACAAACTGCTTCTTTTTCTTTCCCTAAGGAAATAAAATGGCAAGATGTGTGGCTAAAGTGTTAAATTAAGTTCACCCCCAAAGGCATCAACTAGTCAATACATTCTTATAAGAGAAAAAACATCCCTAAAAGACCTGGCAGCAAAATGTTGATTCATCTCTGAAAAATCAATAGGCTAGATCCCTGTGTCCTTTCATGCCTAATCTAGAATGCGTCATTTTATGCATGGAAA
Source organism: Myrmecobius fasciatus (assembly GCA_023553655.1). NCBI lineage: Eukaryota > Metazoa > Chordata > Mammalia > Dasyuromorphia > Myrmecobiidae > Myrmecobius > Myrmecobius fasciatus. Next base: position 843,592 of record JAJPUD010000008.1, on the reverse strand, counting down.
CTAAAGAGTTAAAACAGATAGAAAATTAACTGTCCAGAAGAAAGAAGTCTACTAACCATAATAGAGTCTTTCCATTTCTCATGAATCACTTTAGCCAGATTCAGATCTATATGAACCACACAATCCTCAACTGTTAGAGACCCTTTTGGAGGAAAAAAAAGAAAACACACTAATTACTTTCCCCTTAAAAAACATGTCAAACTAGTAATGAGTCAGTGACTATTACCTGTGAATCATAAGCTTAGTGTAGACTTTAAGCCTACTTAAGATATTAACAGATTATCAGCTTTCCCATATGCTAAAAGATTTTCTACATTTTTGTTAACATTTATACAATTGCCCTTATTTCCCATTAATTGCCTAGAGCTTTTTTAATCTTAAATTTTTATTCTAAGTCTAAGCAAATGTTTTCAATTTCACCCTTTGCTGTTGGCCCATGCATGACACAGAGCAGCCTTAAAAACTAACAGGATATTGTCTCATATTTATAAGAATTCAAGCCACTCTCCAATCGATAAATGGTCAAACAAAGGATATGAACAATTTTCAGATGATGAAATTAAAACCATTTCTAGTCACATGAAAAGTTGCTCCAAATCACTATTGATCAGAGAATGCAAATTAAGACAATTCTGAGGTATCACTACACACCTGTCAGATTGGCTAAAATGACAGGAAAAGATAATGACAAATGTTGGAGGGGATGTGGGAAAACTGAGACACTGATACATTGTTGGTGGAACTGTGAACGGATCCAACCATTCTGGAGAGCAATTTGGAGCTACGCTCAAAAAGTTATCAAACTGTGCATACCCTTTGACCCAGCAGAACCAGGAGAACATTATACACGGCAACAAGACTATATGATGATCAATTCTGATGGACATGGCTCTCTTCAACAATGAAATGTTTCAAACCAGTTCCAATTGTTTAGTGAAGAAAGCCATATACACCCTGAGAGAGGGATATGAAATGTGGACCACAACATAACATTTTCATGCCCTCTATTGATGTTTGCTTGCATTGTGTTTCCTTTCTCAAATTTTTTTTTCTTGTAGATACGATTTTTCTTGCACAACAAGATAAGTGTGGAAATATGTATACGTATATTCAATTTGTTAAGTATTTTAACATAATTAACACATGTAGTGGATTTCCTGCCATCTAGGGGAGGGGTGGAGATTAAGGGGGAAAAAAATCTGTAACAGAAAGCTTTGTAAAGGTCAATGTTGAAGAATTACCCATGCATCTGTTTTGCAAATAAAAAGCTTTAAGGGAAAAAAAAAAAAAAAAACCTAATAGGATAAGTAGCTCAAGCATCAAAAAAGTTCTGCCTCAGATTAAACCAAAATGACAGAGAATTATCTATTATAGGTAACTGACATGAATCACACAAATATATGATAATGATTCTATGTAAGGAATTCCTTCTGCCAATGACAGTTGGCATCATTTCTGGAAGGTCTTAAGAAAACTGCGTAAGACAGAGGTTAAACTGTCAGAAGAAAAGCTAAACCCAGGAGCTCTTGGATCTTTATCCACTAGCATACAATGCCTCTCCACTTATTTCAAAGTTCTAGCAAGTTATTTTTTTTTAATTCTCTACAAATATAAAAACAATTTAAAAAGATATCACTTAAGACACACTAGAATAAATCTTTCCATTTTTAAAACAAGAATAAAGTCTTCAAATATTTTCAAAATTTAACAATATGGCTAAAAGACAATCTAACTATCTCTAAAGATGCCTGGAATTTCTTACCTGAATCAATGCCAACAGGCCCAAATAATTCACTGAGCTGGAAGGCCAATTCAGGAGGTAATGCCAACTCCAGACAGTCTATATTCATGGGTTTAGGTTTCGTTGGTGACGAATTCAAAATCTCAGCTTTGTCTCCTTCACAGTGAGGCACCTTACTTTCCTCGTTAATTCCTCCTCCCAAATTGGCTGGTGTTTTGGCATATAAAATTTTTTCCATTTCTGGCTTATTCTCGTCAATACATCCCTCTGTAAGAGCCTGAAATTTCTTATCACTTTTTGTAAGATTTTCATTTTTCTTTCCTTCAAAATATTCAACAATGCCAGTTTCTTCATTTAAAGTATCAGACGTAGTTTTGAAAATATCAGGCAAAACCTGTAAAGAACATGAACCAAACTCTGTGGCTAAAGATTCTCCATCTATTTTATTCATACTTTTAAAGTTTCTATCATTTAAGGTATTTTTTGAAATATCTAAAACTGATTGTTCAATGTTATCTGAATCAGAAAGTTTTGTCTGCTTGCTGCTAGAAGGCAATTCATGGGTATGTCTTACTTCTCTGACAATACTAGATAAAATACTCGTTACTAATTCTGATTTCTCAGTATTTATATCTTTTATGTCTGCTCTTCCAGGAATTTTACTGTCTTCATCATAGCTAAGCTGTTTATCAATGTGATCCATGCCAGTTCCAAGGCCATTTTTTGGTATACTAGAACTGGAAGTCCCTCCATGGCTGATAATCTCCTTCAAATATGCACTTACATCAAATTGGTCGATTTGTGTATCATCGTCCGATTCTGGTAAACTTTCTTCTTGATTCTCTTCACATAACTTTGCCTCAGAATCCAACAAAAGGCTCGTTGCCCAAATAATGTCCTTGTTGCACCGTTCATACAAGTCTTTCAGTGCTTCAGATGAAAAAGAACCAAAAATTTTACAAAGAGTATTTAGATTTTCAGACTCATCAGCATTAGTAAGTTCGCTTTCTTCCACATATGTACTTTTGTCATACATTACCCTATATGGAATTATTTCTTGAATATCTGATTTGATATTAGTATTAAAATCTTTTGGCTTAAATCCATCTAATTTTCCTGTTAATACCCTGATTGAATCAGAAATGCTAATTTTCTTTTTTTCTATTTTCCACAAAAGAGCAAAATCTTTCGGCTCAGTTTGGGAGCATTTGTTTACGTCAAGAAAAGATAAATCTTCAGTCCTCCCTTCTGTAAATTCAGGTGCAACTTCTGTTTCCACCCCTTGGGAGGGAGCAGCATCCTCGCAGGTAAAAGTAAGAGACAAGGGAGGTCCACGATCATTCTCACTGGTAAGTTCACAGGACAAAAGGTCAGGTTTTTCCTGAATTGAGTTCCTCTGGACTTCTTGGTCTGCCAAGACCTCATAAAAGACATCTGCTATTTTTAAAGCTGTCTCACTCAGACTCTGACTCCTTTCAGACTCTCGAGGAGCTTCACTGAGATAGGTCTTGAACAATTTTGCTCTGGGTTCTCTCTGAGCTAAAGAATCTGATGAAGGCCAATCAGCCTCATCCAGTGCTTCTGGCACCTCTTTTTCGCCCTCTGTAGATGCTTCGTGTTCAGTGCAATTGTGTAAAGGTTCTGGAAGCATGTTACCCTGGGCAGTCTTCCTCCGTTCGCCACTTTCCTCTGAGGGTCCTTGCTGCTGGGCCCTGGCTGCATGCATGTCGCTGCCTGTTTCCAAAGAGGTTTCAAGTGTGGGGCACTCTCGGTTACATTGTGTAGAGGAAAGTTTTTCAGTCTTTTTACTCCTCTTGATCCTCTGACCCATTGTCTTGTCAACTGGCCAGTCACCAAAAAAATTGAGTAATTCATGCTTTGCGGACTTTTCTGAAATCGAACTGTTTTGTGTCATGAACTGTGTTTCATTTGTTATTTCTGGATCAGCAGATATCTCACCATGTCCATAGTTTTCATTTTGAACCTTGAATTTCTTTGAAAGTCGATTGGCGTCTTGGTTTCCTTCACTAAAAGCGGTATTTATCATATTATCACCAGACTTGGAAGTATCTATTTTAATACTTTGCCTTTCAGGAGATATATCTACATTTTCTTCCTCTGCATCATTTTCACCTAATACTTCTTTATTTTCAGAATTCGCTAATTCATGCTCTCCAGATTCCTGAATGGCAGTTTTCTGAAAATAAGATTCGATGGCACATACTTCTTGTTTTCCTTTTTCTAAATCTATTATAGGAAAACACTTCATATTTTCTTGAAATGAAGAAATATTGGTCCCCAATTTAAGTTTTTCTTCGCTTATTTCAGGATGCTTCAAAGATGATGAAAGATCACTTTCTTTCAAACAATTATAATCATCTGAGTCTTTCAGGCTGAAAAACAATAAATATAATTATTTTACACTCAGAATTTTTCATTCAATTAAATAAATTTTTACTAACAGCTACTTTGTACAAGGCATAATGCTAAGTAAAACAAATACAAAGAATGTAGTAAAGAGAGAAGAGAGATATAGTCCTTGTCTGAGAGATGCACAATTCTATTCTACCTCAAGAGACAAAATACAGACAAAAATGACTAAATAAGAGAGAAGGCATTAACAAGTGAGGCTAACTAACTCTTCAATAGATAAATGGTCAAGGGATATGAACAGACAATTTTCAGATGATGAAATTAAAACTATTTCTAGTCATATGAAAAGGTGCTCCAAACCACTATTGATCAGAGAAATGCAAATTAAGACAACTCTGAGGTAGCACTACCTACCTGTCAGATTGGCTAAAATGACAGGAAAAGATAATGATTAATGTTGGAAGGGATGTTGGAAAGCTGGGACACTAATACATTGTTGGTGGAATTATGAAATGATCTGGACATTTCTGGAGAGCAGTTTGGAGCTATGCTCAAAAAGTAATCAAACTGTGCATACCCTTTGACCCAGCAGTGTTTCTATTGGGCCTATATCCCAAAGAGATCTTAAAGAAAGGAAAGGGACCCACATGTGCAAGAATGTTTGTGGCAGCCCTTTTTGTAGTGGCAAGAAATTGGAAACTGAATGGATGCCCATCAATTGGAGAGTGGCTGAATAAATTATGGTATATGAATGTTATGGAATATTATTGTTCTGTAAGAAACGACCAGCAGGACGATTTCAGAGAGGCCTGAAGAGACTTGCATGAACTGATGCTGAGTGAAATGAGCAGAATCGGGAGATCATTATACACGGCAACAACAATATTATATGATGATCAATTCTGATGGACATGGCTCTCTTCAAGAATGAAATGTTTCAAACCAGTTCCAATTGTTCAGTAAAGAAAGCCATATACACCCAGAGAGAGGGATATGAAATGTGGACCACAACATATCATTTCCATGATCTCTATCGATGTTTGCTTGCATTGGGTTTCCTTTCTCAGATATTTTTTGTTCATGTAGATACGATTGTTCTTGCACAGCAAGATAAGTATGGAAATATGTATACATATATTCGACTTGTCAAGTATTTTAATATAATTAACATGTAGTGGACTTCCTGCCATCTAGGGGAGGGAAAGGGACTGAGGAGAAAATTTGTAACAGAAAGCTTTGTAAAGATCAATGTTGAGGAACCACCCATACATGTGTTATGTAAATAAAAAGCTTTAATTAAAATAAAAAAAAAAAGATCAATGTTGAGGAACTACCCATACATATGTTATGCAAATAAAAAGCTTTAAAAAACAAAAAACAAAAAAAAAACAAGTGAGGCTAATCAGGGAAGGCTGCTTGAAGGATGTGTAAATGGAACTTTTTCCTACAAAATTTGTGACAAAGCAAAATAAGACTGAAGTGTATTCCAGACGTGGTGAACAGCTTTTGCAAATTTACAGAAACAAATTAAATGTTTGATTAAGAAGTCTAAATAATCTGCAACACTATAGACAGTGGGGAAAAAATAGTTAAGATTCAAACTGACAAAAGGTTTTATATGTTGGGTGAGGAGTTGGCATTTCAAGAGAGTAATCATATATAAAGAGGAAATTTAAGGGCTTAAGGAAGCTCAGGCAGAATTTCTTCAAATGATATTTACAATAGACCACATTTTTGTGATGATTAGAGGTATTGAGAACACAAGATGATACCATGCACACTTGATCTGGAAAAAACTGATTTAAGAGTTAAGTTTTACAAAATCAAGTGTCTCCCATGCAAATTTAAAATTATGCCATTTGAATAAATGTAACAGTATAAAAGATGAATACTATGTAACTATTTGACAATCACTAATTATAAACAAGGTGTAAAACAGTGAGATACAGCCTTGCTAAACGTATTTGCCACCACGATGAAAGATGATCAGCACAGAATTTAAATGGAAAATAGATTTTTTTATATATGGAGAGATCTCCAGAAGTATATCCAGGTGACATTATGCCGACTTGATGAAATCTGAGAACAGCTTAAAAAAGATCCATTGTCACTGAAAAGAGTTCAGATTTACTATCCACAAAGGAACAAGCAAGTGGATGAAGAATGGCTACCATACTGACAAGGATAGTCATTTGGATAGCCAGTCCATAGATCTGTTAAACGGGTACAGATATCTTGCATGATTCAGCTAGGTAGTACAGTCGACAGAGGACAAGAAATTTTAGATTTCAGAAATATTTGATGAAAAGTTTTTCCAGTCAAGTTTCCCTTATTTTTGCTTGAGCAAAATAATACAATATAATATATAATATAATATATATAATATAATATAATAAAAATAATATAAGTAGTACATGACAAATAGATCATAAGATCAATTGAATTGCATTTCACAAAAACTGACTTTTCTAAGATCATTTCTACTTCATTTGGTTAAAAATATAATTAAGACAGAAAGATAAGTTACAATTTAAGTCACTGGAAGAAGTTTGCATCTTCAAGCTGGCCCCTTCCTGACATCCTTGTTTTCTTAGATCTTCTCCAGCTATGCTGGCACACTGTGTCTTCATGCCCAGGCCCTGGCTGCCTCTCCAGCCCGGAAAGCTGCCTCTTCATAATCGCTGACTTCCTTTTAAAAAACAGCTCCACCAGTCCTGGGGAGCATTCTTAAGTCTCACTCTCCCAGCTACCTCCCCCCCACCCGCCACAGCATTCCCATAAAAAGTAATTTTTCGTCAATATGTATATGTTTGTTTACATGTCACCTTCATCATTAGAATATAAGTTCCTTGGGGTCAAGATTCTTTTTGCCTTTCTTTGTATTCCCAATTCTTAGCCCAGTATTTGGCATATAATATAAGTAGTACATGACAAATAGATCATAAGATCAATCAATCCCATCATTTTACAAACAATTTAAACACAGCACAATTTAACAAGCACAATTTAAATCCAGTTCTTTCTGCTGCCCAGTTCCATGTTGTGTCAACTATAGCACCAACTGATGATTACTCCTTTTTCTCTCTTTTATGGGTTTGAATGATAATTTTAATCTGTTTGGAGGCTAGATTTACAGCTAAACTTTCTGGTGTCTTGTCTTCTACCATCCTTTTTTGGTTTAACATGCTTTGTATCAAGCCCTCACATTGCTTGATCCCTGTCACAGCCATTGTTGCACATTTTCTACTGAACCAAAAGAATGGCCAAGATCTATGAATTCTTCATATTAAAGAGTTTAGGAGCAGTACAGCTGAATGCCTATCAAGTGAAAACTTCATAGTTAGATGACTTCATCCTAACGTTCACCTTCCCTTTCAATTTATGAGAATTTATTAAGTGCCCACTATGTATGTGCCACTGTGCTAAGGGTACAAATACAAAGAATGAAACAATTCTTATGGGGGAAACAAGTTTATATACCAATGTATGGAGAATACAAATAAATACTAAGGAGCTAAACAGAGGGTAGTTTGGAAAGGCTGTCATTATCACTGACAAAAAGGGATATTAATAGCACCTACTTATCAGAGTAGTTATCAGGATAAATTGAGATAAATTTGGTAAAACACTTTGCAAACTTTAAAAATGCTATATAAATGCTAGCTTTATTATTATTGATTTTGTTCTGTGTTGTAGTATATAGTTTAACATTTGATAAAAATGTATTCCATATTCTAATTATTTGCATACATTATCTTCTGTACTTAGATTCAAAGCTCCTTGAGTATAGGAACAACTTTCTGTTTAACTTTTAATCCCCATGATGTCTAGCATCATAATGTGTTTTACACGTTCTTAATAAGCATTTGTTGATTTGAGTTGAAATGAAATATAATTTCTTCCCCCAAGTCAAAAAAAAAAAAAAAAGGAAAGGCTGTCATTAATTATTGAGGGGCTAAGCAAAGGCTTTGTGCAAAAAGTGGCACTTAAGGCTACCTCTAGCTCCTAGGTCCCTTTCCACTGTAGCTGTCCATTTTACCATCACAAGACTGGACAAGTAAAATGTTTTCCCTAAAGGGGTCAGCAAAGATCATTTCCAAGGATAGATATTACAATAGTCAATGCTCAAAATATGGGCCAGTTAAGTTGCCTTCTGTTACTATTTTTAGAAGATTAATTTTGTAGGAAAGCTTTTCTTATATTTTTTCCTGATCTTATAATTGAAATTACTTTGTTCATTTCTTCTGTTTTGAGACAGTAAGAAGAATAAGTTATGGTAGTCAACAACCACACATGCTTTTACCTGGCTGGCGGCCCCAAGGCCCATTTCTCAAACAAGAATATTCTTTTGGTGATACTGAATGGCTCTGAGCCAACAAAGATTCCTAAAAATAATGTTAAATAATGTCTCTTAAAGAACAATGGAGAGGGACAGCTAGATGGCGCAGTGTAGTAAGGTAGACTTGACCTCAAACACTTCACACTTCCTAGCTGTATGACCTTTGCCAAGTCACTTAACCCCAAATGCCTTGTCAAGGGGAAAAAAAAAAGGGGGGGGGGGAGGGCAAGGGAAAGATACAAGGATGCTGGTATTGAACCAGATCAAACTATCAAGAACAAAGTAGATGTCAAAATATGCCATCTAAGACATGGATGGCCAGAAGAAAATTAGGCTAATCTTACAGTGAAAAAGAGAAAAAAGAGGCAGTCTTTGTGCCGCACTGATGCCCACAGACATAGAGATCGAGAACTTTTCCCATGCACAATCCCTTTCACCTGAGAAATTTTTCTGCAACCCTAAGCACAGAGGTATATAAAATAGTATACATATCAAATATGTACTGATAATAAATCATCATTTCATGACCCCCACATTCAATTACACATCCCCATATGGGGTCACAGTCCCCAGTTTAAAAAACTTTGATTTAGAGGAACATCCATGTTAACAAACACTCCAAAGAGGCCTAAGAATGGCAGGCATAAAATACAATTTTATCAGAGGAAGCACTCACATTCACAAAGACTCATTCAGATATGAAGTGGGAAATTGTCAAGAAGAAAGGCACTAGAAGCAGGGAGGAACCATTGACGTGCAGGGGTCAAATATGGTGAGGGCCTAACCTAGGGAAAGAGGAGTCTGCATGGAGAGAAAAGGGAGAGGCCCTGTACCGTAAAAGGCCAAGTCAGGGTGGGGAGAAGAGAGGGAGGAGACAAAGGGGAACACAAGACTGTTCCTCAACAAAATGGACAAGATAAAACAAGGGGATAGAACTGGGAGCAATGAACTAAGTCTGAGGTACTGATGGGATGTCTGGGGCAGGTATCCAGCAGACAGGTAGTGCTGGGAGCCTGGAATTCACAGAGTCATCTGTAGAGGAAAGATTACTGAAGCCACTGGAACAAAGGAGATCATAAAGGAGAGACTACAAAGAGATGTCATAAAGAGCCCCCCATAATTAGGGGGCAGCCAATCAGTGAACTCCAACTAGGCAGGCCTAGAAAAGGAGACATGTCCAACAAAAGGCTCTCCAGCAGGATGGGTGCATCCTATATTATATTATCATATATTATAAGCATCATATATTATATCATCATATATTATCATCATATATTATATTCATATCATATATTATAAGCATCATATATTATAAGAGTTTCAGAAGGAAGCTCTGTCCTGAGACAAAAATGGAGCTAATAGTCCAGATGTGGTTAGTAAAACTGGATAGAACAAGTGTAAGCAGAAGGATGAGTGCAGAGAGAAAATGACAACAGAGTAGTTTAGCACTCCAAGTGTTTAGCGCACTGAAAAGTAGGAAAGCTAGATGAATGGGTAATAGATTTAAACGATGGGAGAAGCAGAAGAAAGGAAGGAAGAAAGGAAAAAAGGAAGGAAGGGAAGGAGGGAGGGAGGAAGAAAAAACAGAAATATTTATTAAGCATCTGCTATGTAGCAGATTATGCTAGGCACTGGAGCTATGAAGAAAAATGTTAAATAGTCTCTGTCCCCAAGCAGCTTTCATTCAATCAGGGGAACTTCAAGATAGTACAAAACATACACAAAGTGACGAGGAGGATCAGGAAGACCTCCTTAAGGAGGCCCCTGAGCCGAGGTCTGAGAGGCAGAAATGAGGAGGGAGTGTATCCTAGAACACAGCCAGGCAGGAGAGAGAGAATAAAGATTGCTGGGAGGTCAAGAGAGGGACAAACTCTAGAAGAACACAGATCAAAGACAGAAGAAGGAATGGAAAGAGGGGAAAGATCTTCTGGAGATAATGTGTGAAAATACAGTCCTCTCTAAGTATAAAAGACCAATGGCATTCTATGGTGAAAAAAGGAGAGAGAAAGAAGGGCTTCAATGCTTCAAAAAGCACTTGTCCAGGAAGTGGACGAGAAGGAATGGCCACATTAAATCAGATTCCATCTCCCATCCTCTCAACCCCATTTAAAAGAAAGCAAAGCAGCCCAGAAAAAGGGAAAGGAAAGAGGACAGAGCTAAGCTGGACATATCCAATCTTCATCATTTCATATAAAATTATTTATTTCTATAAACTTTTTTTTTGCACGTTAAAACACTCATGTTGTGAGAACCTCTTGAAATTTCCAACTCCCACATAGCTATAATTAATGCTGAAGATTCTTCTCTTTATGTACTTCTTTATGTAATTCACTGATTTATTCAATTGATCATTTGTCCTTTATACAAATTTCTGTTGGTGTTGGTCTGTCTAAATGAGAAACTTCTAAAAAGCAATAATCAAGCTATTTTGTATAAATCCTAGGATGACTAGGAAATTAATTAATAAAAAAAATTAATAAGCAATACAATGACGCTGTTAACCCTGTCCAACTCCAACTGCACGTCCATTATGGCAAGTCCCCATATTTCAATCCCTTTATTTCATCTGAGCTAAAGATAATGAATATCTACTGTATTTTTAAGATCCTCAATGAAAAATAACTCTATGACCTTCCAAAGAAGAATGGAGATAAAGGGTAGGGAAGGAAAAAGAGGGTAAATTTAAAATAATCTTTTATATATTAAAAAAAATAATAAACACAACATAATTTACTTAATTTGGTTTCCAAGTATACACAAAGAAGTTTCAACCTACCTAATATTTTCATCTTGACAAGAAGTTTCACTTAACTCAGTATGTTCTGATCTATCTGGAACTGGAGAATCCAGGACATGTGTCACAGAAACATAACGTTCATAGTGTTCCAACATTCTTGCTATTTTCTCTTTGGTTACCCCATGAATATTGCGCCTAAAAATATCAGAGCAGAGAAAAAGGAGGTTGAATGTAAAAGAACAAAACAAAACACAAATTTTCAGTCAAGGATTGTGAAGATGGGCAATTTTTATTCTGAAAGACCAAAACTATATTATTCATTATGATTTGTCCTATTCAATTCTCACTTATTTTCCCTTTCTCCTCATCAAGGCTTCTCCAAATACATAAATTTATTGACTCAGAGAAAATTGGCAAGGACCAACTTTCTTGGCCAGTATCATTTCCAAAGCTTTCACAAACTTTACATTTGTATTCTGCTTTAAGTCTTTTAGGTACAGACCAATCTATTTTTAAAATATTCTCACAAAGATATCTTTCTGACACCAACTAGATTGTCTGGTTTCATTTAGCATTATGTATTATAATTAAACTCCAAATGATCAGATATTGTCAATATTTTGAATATTGTTAATATGTTGACAATAAGTACAGGATGAGAAGGCAGCATGGGTTGTCATCTGTAATAATAAGTACACTTAGTAACATAATTTACCTCAAGTATATTAAAATACTTTTAGACTCACTGTTACTACTATCAGGCTGTGATTTCTCCTTCATTCTCTATATACCTGCAACATGTCAAAGATCCATGACTTCATCCATGTGAATATTTCTATCACTGAAGCAAATCAAACCCACTACCCCCAAAACACACACACACACACACACACACACACACACACACACACACACACACACACACACACTTTTAATTGCTCTGAAGAAAGAATTTCACCATTAGGTAAGCAATCCTCTGGCAGGATCAGCTTAGCTGGGTTGGTCCTCAACAAGCTTACTATGGAGCATATGATCAAAACTTTCCCAGGTGAGGAAGGACTGACACTTTCTACACTTCATTACCACTTCTTGTCATCACTTGTACACAATTAGTGAAAGTATATTTGCATGCAGGATCACAGATTATAGCTCCATAAATATATATAGGTATTTCTTTAAACATAAATACAGATTAGGACGACTTTGAAGACCACATGAGGAAAATTAGAACTGAGTTTCTTGTCCAAAGTGACACACAAAGAAGTTTCCATGGAACATATCTTATTTCTGTAATGGAAGATTCTTCCAAATAAAATTTGCCTTATAGGAAAATTTGCTGAAATATTTTCCTAAATAAGAAGAAACACCTGTGCAAATCATGGCATACTTTGAATAAATCTGAAATGACAAATTAGTTCTCAATTATCCATGCATATCAAGTATAACAGCAAAAGTAATCCAAAAGATTTAATTTTTTAAATCTTGAGATGGAAAAGAATACTAAAAGTATGCCAGGGGACACTACGACAGTACATGACCCTTGGACAATTCATACTCGATGTCCTTATTTAGGTAAATTCCAGTTAAAAATAGTTGTAAAAAATAGAAAATTGATGAAAGAAGAAAAAGTGGAAAGATGCAAGGCATTGAGTAGATCAAACTGGACAGACACTGTGATGAGTCAATCATTACCTCTACTAAAAATGAATTTACATGTATAACCAAAAAGAGATAGTGGGTTTTTTACATATAACTAAAGAAGATAAAAATTAAAAGAGAGAAAGAAAAAGAAAAACAAAGAAACAAGAAAAAAACGAAGAAAAAAGAGAAGAAAACAAAAAGATAAATAGCTAAACAGTATAGATATTCAAATTTTTGCTATTCTCGATGTAACAAAACATTGCTTGTACATAATACTGCCTATTCTTTATTCTGCTTACTAAATTAAAAGACAACAATGTCAAACTCATCATTCAAAACTAGAAGGATAATGAATTAAAAACATAATTTACCATTTTTAAGAATTCCAATAGGAGTCTAGTTAAGCTGGATTCACTCATTTGTAAGGTAGAAATCAAAAGGGACTTAATTGTTAATATCATAAAAGAAACAAAATGAGTATTTACCTTGCAAGTTCCTTTGGTTTAAATTTCCACCATGTATCCGGTTCCCGGAAGTGAACTTTATATTTATGTTTTTGTGACTAAATAAAAGCAAATATAAATGTTTATTTCTAAAAGTTTACAATTCAATGTCAATAGTATCTCTAAAGTAACTTCCAAATCTAAATTCTATGACATGATATAGATAAAAAACTAAGCAGTATTTAAAAATCATGCTTGAGAAATAAGATATTTATAGGCGATAAATTCTAAAAATGGCCTAGTCCAGAAAAAAGTTTAAACAAACAAAAAAAAAAAACACAATTTTACAAGAAACTTTTCTATACCAGATAAGAAGGCTTTTCCCAACTGCCCAAAGCACAGAAAACTGTACTCTATTCTCATTTGATTCTCACACAGCCACCCCATGAGAATTTTATTCTCTCCTTTTAACAAAAAACAAAACAAAACAAAACCAAAAAAACCCAAAAGCTGAAGCTGAAGCTGAAGCTCAGAAATATTAAATGACTTGCCCAATGTCACAAACTAACTGTAACCCAGGTCTTCAGAAGCCAAGCACAGGACCTATCCATTTATCAAAAGAAAATTCTTTTAAGTAAAGGTAAAGGAAGGAGGGAGAAGATGAAAAAACAGTAATCATCAATCTGAATCCTGCTACCATAGGCCTTTAATAAATTATGATACTAACCATAATTATATACGGCTTCATCTCCCATGCCTGTAGATTTGTGTTATCTATTATTATAGGAGAAACTTTCTTCTCTAATGCTTCTTTAGCTGAAAGATACATTGTTTTGAAAAAAGAATAATCTTTTAGTAAGCAGACATTCAGTATCATCTTGAATTTTTTTAAGTAAAATTGAAATACTAGAAATATTTAACAGTATACTGATCCACTCAATATTAACAATAAATTTGTGTAAAGAAAATTTTAAATGAAAATAAATACACATTAAATGTTAATGAAAATAAAACTAAACATTTTTGTTACATAATCTAACTTATCTTTAATGTAAAAATTGCATAATATGTCAAAATACCAATCAAAAGAAATAAATGCTTTAAGAATTTTTGACTTAAAACCAAATAAAATCTACATATACCACAAATGTTAGATTACAGCTTTTTTATATGTATCAGTCTAGGTTTTGAGCACCACAGGACATTAATCCTTTTAAAAACCCAGATACAATTTAAGTCAAAATTAAAGAATTTAGAGTTTTAAAAGTTTTCTTTACATTTGATTTTTTTATTTTACAGAAGTGCTTTCATATTCTCATTTTCCTTTTTTCAGGATAGTCAAGAAAGCAAAGGAAAACACTTCTACAGGGACTTGCCTCAAAGTCAAAATAGGTTTCTAAACTTGTTTACAACATCTCCAAAGAAATAATAATTCTCCCATATAGTACAGAAAAGTATCTTAAAAACTAATTCTTCAATAACTTAACATAGCTAGGAAATTTGTGCTAAAAAAATGAACCTATTCCAGAAAAAGAACCACAACTGCAAAAATGTTTATGACTGCCCTTTTTGTAGTGGCAAGAAATTGGAAACTGAGTGGATGCCCATCAGTTGGGAATGGCTAAATAAGCTATGGTATATGAATGCTACATTATTGTTCTATAAGAAATGATCAGCAGGCTGATTTCAGAGAAGCCTGGAAAGACTTATATGAACTGATGCTGAGTGAAGTGAGCAGAACCAAGAAGACACTGTACTCAGCAACAAGAAGATTATGTGATGATCAATTCTGATGGACATAGCTTTTTTCAATGAGATGATTCAGGCCAGTTCCAATAGACGTGATGAAGAGAGCCATCTACATCCAGAGAGAACTGTGGTAACTGATTCACAACACAGTATTTTCATCATGTTTCCTTGCTTTTTTTCCCTTTCTCTTTTTTTTCCTTTTTGATCAGATTTTTCTTGTGCAACATGATAAATGTGGAAATATGTATAGAAGAATTGCACAAGTTTAATATATGCTGGATTACTTACTATATACAGGAGGAAGATGGGGGAAGGAAGAAAAATATGGAACACAAGGTTTTGCAAGGGTGGATGTTAACTTTCCATGCATTTTGAAAATAAAAAGCTATTATTATAAAAAAGAAATAAACCTATTCTAACAAAAGTTACCTTAGCTTTAGTTAATGTTAAAAAGATCCCTTTGAAAGATTAGGTTGGCTAATAGTCTGTGAAAGACTCTGATCTACTAACTGGGATACACTGACATGACTATAGTCCATCTTGATTATACCAGAAATATATTTGCAGAGAGTTCCAGGAACAAAGCAACAAAGCAACTAAGCAAAGATGTATGTTTGCCTACATACATCTTGCTTTATGCAGCATAATAAAAATATAGGCAAATGTTTCCTTTACCAGTAACAGATGCTTCAATGTATAAATGGCAATAGCTCTTTCCTTTAATTTTAATACGACCAAGCATCTAATGTCCTTGCATCTTACCTCGTTTCTGATTCCATTCGTGTGCTTCACCCAATAAATTTCCATCAAATTGATAATGTCCATTTTTGTAAAAAAAATCATCTGAACTAAGTATAATTCCATTAGGATTCTCCTCTAGCAATTTCCTGTAATTAAAATTAAATTTAATCAGTGGGATTATTTTTAAAAATTAGTTTTCCAATTTTATATCTTTCTTCTGAAAGTCTATAACCAAGATATAAAATGCAGAGGATGTTATTTGATGAGGATAGTACAACAGTCTCTAAAGAATAAAGGAGGCTCATTTCTAAAATAGAGAATTGTCTCATATAAGAATTCAAGCCACTCTCCAATCAATAAATGGTCAAAGGATATGAACAAATAATTTTCAGATGATGAAATTAAAAACATTTCTAATCATATGAAAAGGTGTTCCAAATCACTATTGATCAGAGAAATGCAAATTAAGACAACTCTGAGGTACCACTACATACCTGTCAGATTGGCTAAAATGACAGGAAAAGATAATGACGAATGTAAGAGGGGATGTGGGAAAACTGCAACACTGATACATTATTGGTGGAACTATGAATGGATCCAACCATTCTGGAGAGCAATTTGGAGCTATGCTCAAAAAGCTGTCAAACTTGTGCATACCCTTTGATCCAGCAGTGTTTCTATTGGGCTTATATCCCAAAGAAATCATAAAGGAAGGAAAGGAACGCACATGTGCAAGAATGTTTGTGGCAGCCTTTTTTGTAGTGGCTAGAAACTGGAAACTGAATGGATGCCCATCAATTGGAGAGTGGCTGAATAAATTATGGTATATGAATGTTATAGAATATTATTGTTCCGTAAGAAAAGACCAGCAGGATGATTTCAGAGAGGCCTGGAGAGACTTACATGAACTGATGCTGAGTGAAACAAGCAGAACCAGGAGATCATTATACACAGCAACAACAATATTACATGATGACCAATTCTGATGGGCATGGCTCTCTGCAACAATGAAATGTCTCAAACCAATTGTTAAGTGAAGAAAACCATATACACCCAGAGAGAGGGATATGAAATGTGGACCACAACATAACATTGTCATGCTCTCTATTGATGTTTGCTTGCATTGTGTTTCCTTTCTCTGATTTTTTTTCTCTTGTAGATACAATTTTTCTTGCACAGCAATGATAAGTATGGAAATATGTGTATTCAACTTGTCAAGTATTTTGACATAATTGACATGTAGTGGACTTCCTTCCATCCAGGAGAGGGGAGGGGGCTGGGAGGAAGACTTGTTGCGGAAAGCTTTGTGGAGGGCAATGCTGAGGAACTACCCATGCATGTGCTATGCAAATAAAAAGCTTTAGTTAGGAAAAAAAAAAAAGAAAGAAAAGAAAATAAACGAACAGCAGGATGATTTCAGAGAGGCCTGGAGAGACTTGCATGAGCTAATGCTGAGTGAAATGAGCAAAACCAGGAGTTCATTATACACGGCAACAAGGCTATATGATGATCAATTCTGATGGACATAGCTCTCTTCAACAGGGAAATGTTTCAAACCAGTTCCAATTGTTCAGTGAAGAAAGCTATATGCACCCAGAGAGAGGGTTATAAAATGTGGACCACAACATAACATTTCCATGCTCTTTATTAATGTTTGCTTGTATTATGTTTCCCTTCTCAGAATTTTTTTCTTATAGATCTGACTTTTTTTGCACAGCAAGATAACTGTAAAAATATGTATACACATATTCAATTTGTCAAGTATTTTAACATAATTAATATGTAATAGACTTCCAGCCATCTAGGGAAGGGGTGGGGACTAGGGGAGAAAAATTTGTAACGGAAAGTTTTGTAAGGGTCAATGTTAAAGGATTACCCATACATATGTTTTGCAAATAAAAAGCTTTAATAAAAAAATAAATAAATAAAATAAAGGAGGCTTATGAACCCCGGGGAAACTAATCTATGCTTCTTTGTATAACTTATTCCTCAGAAATCTATTTTAAAACTTTCAGAGAAAAATGTGCAGATTTAAAATTTTAGAATTATCAAAGAAGTCTTAGTAGTTTGTCAAGGACATCGGAACATTATCAGTCATGGATCTTTTCATTCCTGAACCTATGAGACAGAGTGAATCTGTGGAATCAACTGAAATAGAAGACAAAGAATTTAGGAGAGGTCTTATATTAAGCAGAAATCAAGGTAACAAAGGATTAAAGTAAGGTGATCAAAAGTGGAGAAGGATCCAGTATCCTTTCATAAATAACTGTTCCAAAATTAGTAACAAATTATGTGACGATTTAAAGATGTTAATATATTAGCACAGTATTTTAAATAGAGTTTTCCAAAGGCACTTACTTAGTATAGTTTTAATAATTAGCAGATTAAGATTGTTTTGAATACTTTGTATATTAAGAACCAATGAGGGTTAAATTCAGTAGTTGATAATCTAATACACTATATACATAATGACAAATGCACACAGCAAACTTTTGAGACAGTAAAAATCTGTTATGCAAGAGCTCAGTATTCTGTTTTAGTTACAATATTTAAATTCTTTAGGAAAATACAGAGTGCTCATGCAAAAAGGATATTTAGTCCAAACCGTTGCTCTTTCCTCTGTATCAGATTGTTTTGGAGACAGAATTGACAAGTCTTTAAAATTTACAACAGATGTACAAAATGAGAGGGAAGAACCAAGCCTAAATAACTGGATTAAAAGAAATAAGGAAGATCAAAGAAAGAAGAAAAGAACCTTTTTGTGCAAAATAATTTGTAGCAGCTCCTTCTGTAGTGGCAAAGAATTGGAAACTGAGGAGCTACTCATCAGCTAGGGAATGGCTGAACAAGTTGTAGTATACAAGATTATGATGTAATATCACTGTACTATAATAAATGATAAACAGAATGGCTTCAGAAAAACCTGTGAAGATCTACATGAACTGATGCAAAATCAAATGAGCAGAATCAGGAAATCATTGTATACAGTAAAAGCAATACTGTCACAATTCTGAGTCTTAGCTGCTCCAATCAATACAACGATCCAAGATTTAAAGTATTCCTGATGAAAGAATCCACCTTCAGTGAAAGAACTTATGAATTGAGTGAATATTTTCACTTTATTTTTCTTGTTTTTCCACAATATGGCTAATACGTAAATGTTTTGCATGATGTCACATATATAATAGACACAATGATTGCCTTTTCAAGAGGTAGGGGAGGGGTTAGAGGGAAAGAATTTGAAACTCAAAAATTTCTTAATGTTAAAGAATAATTTTTGTTTGTTTGTTTGTAGCAGCTCTTTTTCTAGTAGCAAGGAATTGGAAGCTGAGTGAAATGTCCACCAAACTTATTCCAAAGTTATGATATATAATTGTAATGGAATATTTTCCTTCTATAAGAAATGATCAACAGGATTATTTCAGGAAAGCCTAGAGAAACTTACATGAACTGATGCTGCGTGAAGTGAGCAGAACCAAGAGATCACTGAACATGGCAACAAGAAGATTATGCAATGATGAACTTGGCTCTTTTCAACAATGCAGTGATTTAAGGCAATTCCAATAGACTTGAGATGGAAAATGCCATCTGCATCCAGAGAGAGAACTACGAAAACTGAATGTGGATTGAAGTACAGTATTTTCACCGTTTGTTTTGTTTTGGGGGGAGGAAGGCTGTTTGGTTCTTTGGGGTTTTTTTTTCTTTTCTCATGGTATTTTCCCTTTTGACCTAATTTTTCTTGTATAACATGACAAATATGGAAATATGTATAAAAGAATTGTACCTATCAGATTGCTTGCTGTCTTGGGAAGAAGGGAGAAAAGGGAAGGAAAGGGAGAAAAATTTGGAACAAAGTCTTACAAAAATGAATGCTGTACATGTATTTGGAAAAATAAAGTACTATTAAAAATAATATTTTGGGGGGCAGCTAGGTGGTGCAGTGACCTCAGACACTTAACACTTCCTAGCTGTGTGACCCTGGGCAAGACACAACCCCAATTGCCTTAGCAATAAATGAATGAACGAACGAACGAATAAATGAATGAATGAATGAATGAAATGAAAATGAAAAAAAAATTTTTGGAAGAAGGAAATAAGGAATTTGGAAAAGGGAACAAGTTTTATTGGAGGAAGGAGCTGGCATGGAGGAATTGTTTCAAACATGATGAGTTCTAAGTACAGGTCTCTGGGAAGACAGTTGGAAATGTTAGGCCAGAAGCTTTGGACAGAAACTGGGCTTAAATATAGAGAAGCAGGGGAAGCTAGGTGGCACAGTGAATAGAGCACCAGCCCTGAAGTCAGGAGGATCTGAGTTCAAATCTGATCTCAGACACTTAACATTCCCTAGCTGTGTGACCCTGAGCAAGTCACTTAACCCCAATTGCCTCAGCAAAAAGCAAAATAAATAAATAAATATAGAGAAGCATCTCCTTAGAGATGGTAATTGAGGCCATGAAATCACCAAAGTAATATAACAGAAAAAAAAAGTGGCTGAAATATCAAAATGTAGGGAAGCACGAAATGAAAATGAACCTGGACAAGAGGCTGAAAAATGACTGCCCTACAGGCTGAAAAATGAGAAGAGCAAATAGAAGCCAAGGAATGAAGAGTATTTCAAGGCAGAGATAATGAAGCATCATTCATTACAGAAAAATCTTACTTAGGAAAGGACAACAGGAAGGAAAGTGAAAGCTGGAGAGCGATTCAAAGGACATTTGACATTCAAAGGAAATTTACTCTTCTGAAAGGGACTGAAATTTCTAAATTTCTTTTTTGTTCAAGAAACTGCTTCTCAAAGTAAGGAAGGGGCTAATCTTTCCTGACAATTAGCTGCCAAAACACTTTTAATTTTAAAATGAAATTTAAAAATAAAACGTGTTTTACCTACTGAAAATATACTTTACCACAAATTTAATTGAAGACTTTTGGTACATTGCTCAAGATACCTGCATATACCATATTGATCTTAATACAGTCTAATTCCAAACTAAGTCAAAAATCCTAAAATGATTTCTTTTAAAATAAAAAATTGCACACAAAAATTTTTTAAATTATATAAAGTTACTATATACATATACATTGGCTGAAAAGTTTTTGGTTTTTGTTTGATTCAAATGTATTTTATTCATCACAGTTCTTTTTATCCTCATCGTGTTTAACTATTTTTCCTAACTGTCCTCTCATGGGCTGCCTTATTACTCTGTTAGTCCTAAGAGCCTAATCACAGGACACCTATGGATTTTGTGGCAATATCAGTATAGTATATGTTTCTGTTGCTGTTGTAGTTGAGTCCAACTCTTCGTGACCCCATTTGGGGTTTTCTTGGCAAAGAAACCAGAGTGTTTTGCCATTTTCTTCTCCAGCTCATTTTGCAGATGAAGAACTGAGGTAGACAGAGTTGTGACTTGGCCAGGGTCACATAGCTAACTGAGTGTCTCAGGCCACATCTGAACTCAGGAAGAGAAATCCTCCTGATGGCAGGCCCTGCATTTTGGGGCACAGTGAAGCCCTCTAGTTTCTCTGTATATTACAATATACATAGCATATACCTATACCACAAATGTTTTAAATTCATAAATAACCTTAAAAAAATGATATCTAGAGAAAAAAACAATAAGACCACTATCATTATGTCATCATAGTCCGACTTAACTCCATGTGTGAGTGATCTTTATTCTCCTTTCACTCTTCTCTAATCTCCTTTTTTTTCCTGTCTTATTTCTTCCCTCACTCTCTACCCCCTTTTCTGTCTGTTTCTGCCTCCCACCCTCCCCCTTTTCATCTTCCTCTCCCTCTCATCCCTACTCTCTTTCTCTGTCTTTCCCCTGGTCCCCTTTCTCTCTTAAAAGTCCTCTTCCCTTAGGCTGACTTTTACCTTCAAAAATGTGTAAGTCTCCTTGATCTTTATAAAATCATGCAGGACAATTTTCTCTCCTTCACTATCCTGCCAAACTTCTGTAAAAGGAGATTTATGATACGCCTTCTGTTTCAGCGCAGTGACCAAACACTGTCGATTTCAGTGATGGGCTCCCAACCCATTCCCAGAATAACCACAGAGCTTTTTCAGCCAAATCTAAAGTCCTCATTTCTCTCCTGCTTTGTTGGCGCCACATTTAAGGACCACTGAGCATGACTCTTTCCCCTTCAAATCTCTGCAAGTTTCTGTGTTATGACACTATTCTATAATAAGTCTTCCCTTACCTCTCTCTTTACCTTGTTACTTCTAATGACTGCTTTTCTCCTCGCCTGTATGACTGTATTCTAAACTCTCAGCTCTCCAAACTCTAGAACCATTATTTCCGACAACTCCTTGAACTGGAATGACTTCCTGTGGGACTCTTGATTGTTTCTCACAATCCAGACAGTGCACTGCAATCAGTGATGTAGTTAATTATAACCCAACAGCATTGAATGTCATACTACTAGTTTTAATTACTAGTTGTATACTATCGTAATGAAATAAGAAAAGTAGCCTTTGAATGGTACTTTCAATGCACAGTAAAATATCAATTATTTATTATCAAGATAAATGGCAAAGCATTATGTTTTACTCAATGATACTGCAGCTATCAACAATAGCAGACTAAGCACTTATCAAAATATTCACAACTCAAAGGAAAGCAATGGTCAGAAAAAAATGGAAAATTTAAAATACAATCTTATCATGGTATAATTTCTCAACCAAAAGAAGCTGCTGCAACCCAAGTAAGTTTCCAAGAGGATCCTTTTTAGCTAATTAAGGCTTGTTCAGTTATGACAGGTGAAAAAATATATACAGAGAAAATAAACTTGATTAAAACTATTAGTATTTCATGAGGGAAAACTGGGACACTAATGCATTGTTGGTGTAGTTGTGAACTGATCTAGCTATCCTGGAAAACAATTTGGAACTATACCCAAAGGACCATCAAACTGTACACACTCACCAAGCAGAAGTTATCAAAAAAAAAAAAAAAAAAAGTTGGTACTGGCTAAGAAATAGAGGAATAGATCAGTGAAATACATTAGTTAGTGGGAAATATGATAGTCAATGACTGTATTAATCCACTGTTTGATAAACCCACAGACTCCTAGTTCTGGAATAAGAACTCACTTAACAAAAATTACTGGGAAAACTGAAAATCAGGATAACAGAAACTAGGCATAGACCAACACCTCACATCCCATCCCAAGATAAGGTCAAAATAGGTTTAGGATTTAGACATAAAGGGTGATACTATAAACAAATTAGGAGAGCAAGAGATAGTTTGCCTATCAGGTCTTTGGAGAAAGAAAACAAGAAAGAGAATATTATGAAATGCAAAATGGATAATCTTGATTACATTAAATTAAAAGTTTTTACACAAAATCAATGCAGCTAATACTGGAAGGTAAGCAGAAAGCTGGGGGAAAAATTTTTTTACAATGTTTCTGAATAAGGCCTCACTTCTAAAATATATAGAATTATTCTATGTATTTTAAAATTATAAATCATCAAATTTGTGATATGTCATTCCCCAATTGAAAAATGGTCAAAGGATATAAATAATTTTAGATGAAGAAATTAAAGCATCTAACATCTTAAAAAATTGTTCTAACTACTAGTTAGAGAAATAATTCTGAGGTACCATCTCATACCTCTCAGATTGGCTAAGATGACAGGAAAAGATAATGAAAAATGTTGGAGGGGATGTGGAAAAACTGGGACATTAATACAATGTTGGTAGAGTTGTGAACTGAATCAACCATTCTGGAGGTGCAATTTGGAACTATGCCCAAGGGGCTATAAAGCATACCTTTTGATCTAGCAGTGTCTCTACTGGGTCTGTATCCCAAAGAAATCATAAAAGAGGGAAAAGGACCCACATGTACAAAAATGTTTGGGGCAGCCATTTTTGTGGAACAATAAGTTGAAAATTGAGTGGATGCCCATCAATCAGGGAATGACTGAATAAATTATGCTTTATGAACGTGATGAAATATTACTGTTCAGTAAGAAATGATGAGCAAGCTGATTTCAAAAAAGCCTGGAAACTCTTACATGAACCAATGCCAAGTGAAGCAAGCAGGACCAAGAGAATATTGTACACAGCAACAAGAAGACTGTGTGATGATCAACTATGACTGACTTAGTTCTTCTCACTAATACAGTGTTCCAAGACAATTCCAATAAACTTGGGATGGAAAAATGCTAATCATAACCAGAAAATGAACTAGAGTCTGAATGTAGACTGAAGCATACTATTTTCACTTTTTTTGTTGTTTTTTGTTTTTGTTTTTCGTGGCTTTTCCCTTTGGTTCCTTTTGGTTCTTTTCCCTTTACTTCTTTCACAACATGACTAATATGGAAATGTTTACATGATTGCACAAGTATAACTATATCAAACTGCCATCTTGGGGAGAGAGGACTGGAAGGAGAAAAAAATTTGAAGCTCAAAATCTTATTTAAAAAAAATTGTTTAATTCTCTTTTTCTAACTGGAAATAAATAAAATATTATTTACCACCCCAAAAAAGGCTATTAGCCTTTCAATTCAATTAGTGCTAATAATTAACATGCATATTTGGCAGTACCTATGTGTATGAAAAAATATTTTCTAAAAGGAAACACCTAAAATCTCATTACCCATAATATACTCTTATCTTCAGTACCAATAAGCACTTCTAATTTATTTTGATAGGGAACACTAACTTCGAACTTTAAGCAAAATGTTATCCTCCCCAGAAAGAATTTCTTTCTTATCAGTACAGATTTGTACTACAAAAAAAAAGAAAAAATTATTATTGTTGTTATACTTGGTCATATAATTTCACCAATAAAATTGTAGAAATTTATATTTACATAACAGTCTCAATTTTGCCTATTGGCTCACAAGGCCCAAGACATTTACTACCTGGACTTTTACAGAAAAAGTATGCTTAGTCCTGATGTAGAGTTTTCTGGGACACTGAGTAATCAAATTTCTCAGGATCACTCAGTCAGCAGAGATGCAACTTTAACCAAATTCCTCCAGACATCAAGAATAGCTCCCTAGCCACAAGGCTATCCTGCATCCTCATAAGAAGTAAACAGAAACAATTTATCTCCAGGGGCAGCTAGGTGGTGCAGTGGATAGAGCAGTCTTGAAGTCAGGAGAACCTGAGTTCAAATCTGGATCAGATACTTAACACTTCCTAGCTATGTGACCCTGGGCAAGTCATTTAACTCCAATTGTCTCAGCAACAACAACAATAAAAAATGTATTGAATAAAAAGTGTTAGAAACAGATGACCAGGGGAGGAACATAGTAAGGGCCCTTTATTTGGAAATCTGCTGGAGTCTTTGCTTGGCTAAAAACTCAGTTTGATTTGCCTTAGTGAGCATTTATTCCATCTTTCACAAGGTAACTAAACCAACAAAGATGAATCCTAATTTGATTCTGGTTCTCATTAATAGAGAAGAACTGGTAAATGGAGTAGAAAATGAGCAGCATTTGCTCATTTGAGACAAAGAAGAGGAAAGCCTGGCAAACTTTGATGACAAACTTTGATGGCATCCTAACTGCTTTTTAAATAATTTGGGGGGGGCTAGAAAACTGCATACTTTCTAATCAAGCAATATCACTGCAAGGTCTGTAATTCAAAGAGACCAAAGAAAAAAAAAAGAAAAGCACTTCTTTGTACAAAAATATTTATAGCAATTCATTTTGTAGTGACAAAGAATTGGAAACTGAGATGTTCATTAATTAGGGAATGGCTGAATGAGTCGTAGCCAATGACTGTGACGAAATTCTACTATGTTGTAAGAAATAATAAAGCATAAAATGGTTTTGTTTTCAGTTGTATTAAACTCAAAATAGATGAATACGTACTTATATACACACAGGTTTACGCATATGAGCATATTTATTTCCATACACGTGGGGGTGTGCCCAATAACTTTCTCGTCAGATGATTCAGATTTCCCTGGTCATTCACATCTTTTAACAAAACAGTGATCGGGGCTGGGGAAGAAAAACAGAAACAACTCTCTGGCTTTTACTTTGTCCATTACTCTGATTTATCCGTTGCCAAGATTGTTCAAAACAACATTGTGTCACATACTCATGTTTTAAATGTTAAACTGACGGATTCCTATTTTGGGGGGTTTTTTTGGCATTGCCAAGGTCCTATGAGCATTTAGGGGAGGGAGGAAGGGAGGGAGGGAGGGAGGGAGGAAGGAAGGAAGGAAGGAAGGAAGAAAACAAAGGGAAAACTTTTATGAATCGAAAGAAAGTAAAGTGAACAAAACCAAAACACTGTACACAGTAATAGCAGTATTGTAATACTAATCAACAAGTGAAAGACAGCTACTCTGACAATTCCAGAGGGCTCATTTTGAAAAATGCTCTCCAGTTCCAGAAAGAACTAATAAACCGAGTACAGATTGAAGCATTTGGTTTTTCACTTATTTTTATTTTCTTGCTCTCTTCTTTTTTTGCAAGACAGTTAATATGGAAATGTTTTGCATGATTTCACATGTATAATAGATATCACATTGCTTGCCTTCTCAATGGGTGGCAGGGAGGCTCTGGGGAAGGAGAGAATTTGGAACTCAAATTTCTTTTTAAATGGATGTTAAAAAACAAAATTCAAAAAAAGGGAGAGCATTAAAAAAAATTTGTTGACTGATTTTGTAATTTTTCTATCAATTCTTTCTGGATACAAAATTGGATACCTACCCCTCAAAGTGAATTCTTCCTTATAGCAAAGAAAAGTTAAGCAAAAATCCCTAAGTGACTGCATGTGACATACTATACATTAACATTCTGCTATACTCCCCACCTCTCTGATGAGAGATGTTTCATTATCTGTTCTCCGGGACAATTAATTGTTGATGCATCCTAGATTTTGGGATAACAGATTTCAAAGGAGGAAAAACATCAAGGAAAATAATCTAAAACTGAACAAAACCACAGTTGTCTGAAAAAATAAATAAATAAAATAGGCACACTGAACTATGCAGCCAGTCAAGTCACAGGAAATATCAGAAAACACCACAGTTCTAGGAAAACAGTGTTAGGAGAGCTGCAGCTCAAAGTAAGAAAATAAAATGGGCTTTAAAAACAAAAACCTGCCCAATGGGCTATAAATTTATGCATGTCCTTTGACTTATTAAAAATATCACTATTAGGCGTGAATACCATGAGATTAAAAAAAAAAAAAAAAAGGAAAATGACCTATATGTACAAAAAAATATTCAGAGCAGGCCTTTTCTCAGGATAAAAAATTTGGAAATTGAAGGGGATGCCATCAATTGGAGAATAGCTCAATAAAGTGTGGTATGTGTTTATGACAGAATTGTATTGTTCTATAGGAAATAATAAGCAGGATGCTCAGGGGGGAAAAAAAAAAAACTTGGAAAATCCTCCATGAACTCGAACAAAGTGAAATGGTACCGTAAACACAGTTAATAGCAATGTTCTGGAATAACCAGCTGTAAAGGGCTTTGCTATTCTCAACAATACAATCATCCATGACTATTCTGAAGGACTTATGATGAAAAATCTATCCCTACCCAAAAAAGGAACTGATTGTGCCTGAATAAAGACTGAAACATTCTTTTTTATTTTTAACTATTTTTCTTGAGGGTTTTTATTTTCATAGGATAGGAGATCTATGTTTTCTTTGACAATATGGCTTTCATGGAAATGTTTTCAGGGGAAAAAAAACAACTTATTTTGCAAAAAAAAGTGGGGGGAGCAAATGGAACCACTGCATGGGTGTACGGGAAGATAACTGAAAAACAAGTAGAACTACTCAGTCCTTTTTCTGGCTTTTCTGTCAAGGACAAAAGGACAAAACAAATACAATTAAGAGGGCATTTAAACTAATATCAATAAGGAGACAGTAAGAGACATCAAAAGTCTAGGTGACCTGTATCCCTGTGTACTCAAAAAAACTGCAAACCTACAGTTGGTGAACTCTACAATGCACAACTGTGGAGAATGAGAGCAATACAAGGCTGGAGAAAGGCAAATGCACCAAAACAGTGACAACTTGAGTTGCCAAATGACAGGCCATGAGTTTGACTTCAACATGGCATCATTAAAAATAAGTCATGTCTTTCTTTTTAACAAAGGAGAGATCACTAACAGTAGGAATGGAGGGTAAACAGATAAAATGTCTAATATAAAAACAAGAGACATTAATAAAAGTGCTATAGTTTACCTAAATTTTTGCAAAATATTTGAAAAGAGATTCTCTTGTTATCCTTGTGAACAAGACAAAGATACAGGTTAGACAATGATAAAATTAGGCAGATTCAGGATGTCTGAATAGTCAGACCCAAAGAGTAGTCATTGAGAGTTTGACTTGGAAAGAATCTTTTAAAGCAGGGTTTCTTAACCTTTTTCCTACTCATGATCCCTTTTCACCCAAGAAATTTTTGCAGGTATATAGGTATATTAAAAAAGTATACAAATCAAACATATACTGATAATAAATTGTAATTTCAAGATGTCCATATTCAGTTATGAGACTCCATATGGGGCTGCAAATAAAATTTAAGAATCTTTGTTTTAGTGTAATATCCTAGTAACTGGCACTGTGCTGGTTAATATTTTAATCAACATTTTAAATAAAGGTATAGATGGCATGTTTATCAAATGGATATATAAAAGAAATCTAGGAGGGATAGCTAATGTACTAAACAAGATCCACAAGGCACTGGATATGATCTGATAAAAATAAAATGTAATAGGGATAAAAGAAAAGACTTACATCTCTATTCAAAAAAAAAAAACCATCAAAAAATTCAATAACAAGGGGGGAAAAGTGGGAAGATCTGAAGGAGGGGTTAGAAGTATTATATTCCTTGAAATGTATCAATGAGGTAAGGCAGCTATAAAAGCTCATTCAATCTCACGTTACATTACAAAATAATATCCAGAACCAAAAAGGGGAAAGGTCCCCCAATATTCTGCCCTAATCAAGGCATATGTGGACCACCATGTCCAATTTCTGGACACCAAATTTTAGGAATGATATTTATAAGCTGGAGAGCAACTAACAAAGCAACCAAAATACCTCCAGAATATGACAATCGGTAGGAGGAACAAGAGAAGACTTAAGAACTAACATAATAAATTCCTTCCAGAATCTTCAGGATTAGACTCTAGCAGTCAGAACTAGGAACAATAGATAGAAGATACTCGAAAGAAAATGTTAAGGAAAAATTCCTAGCATAGATCCTGAATTGGAATGGTCTGCTTTCCTCATCAGTGGATGTCCCATCAATAGAGGTCTCTGAACAAGACCAGAGAATACTTGTCAGCCAGGTGGGATGCCTGGTGACATGACATTGATTAAATTATCAGTGGGAGCTCCTTGACTGTCTATCTTTTCCTATACACATCCACTCAACTTCGCAGAGCTAGGGGAAGGATTTATTTGTCTAAAATGAAATTCATAATGCTGTCCACTTACTTTCCTAACTCTTGTTAATGAACCCTAAGGCTCAGTATCTTGGAATCATCCTCTACACTTCATTTTCCTTTGCCTTTCAAAAGAAACTTGAGAAAGTCTGGTAAAAGCATTTAGAGGAAAAAGCATTATTAGTATAAACATAGTGTTAGGAGAACACTTTTCAGAAAAAAAGAAAAAGCCTATTTTTAATAGTTTAATTAAGATTGTGGCCAAGTCTCAGCAAATATAGAGAAGCCATTATGAAGACAGTATAAATACTCAAGCTATCATATGCTATTTGTCCTAGGTACTTAACAGAAACATGGTACCTTGCCAAAAAGGATTTCCCAGATCCCGGAAGCCCTCTGAGTAGGACAAGTGTCTGGCCTACATAAGGATTTTTTCTTCGAACATTGTGAGAAGTGGAAGGCTCTTGCCCTTGGTAGGCATTTCCATCTTGATTTCTCCATGCTACTGGCATTGGCGGGGAAGCATTTCTGTCCCAGGGGCCAAAAAGGACCGGGGGTGGCAGGGAAGCACAGACTCTCCCAGGTTCACAGTAGTCATACACAGAAATCACGGGCTGAGGACTGGCTGCGACTGGAGTGATGAAGCTGCGGATGCCCTGGAAAGGCTCAAAGGCAGAAGCCATTGGATTCCAGGAATTCTGTGGTAGCACTGCTGGGGGTGGCAATGGGGGCATTCCTGGGCAAAAGCTGAAATCCCTTCCTGGTGGGGGTCGTTCTGCATGATTTTGTGACTTGAAACCAAATCCTTTGGCTTGTGTAAACAAATCAGGGCCAGAAACACCATTCTGATCTCCACATGTGCCCACTCCATCTTCTGCCTGGTCTGAAATCTGTACAAGAGGATTAACAGCAGTCCTTAATTCATTCGTACCCAAATGTACACAGGTTTGAGAAGGCTGGCATCCAAAATTCTGAGCGTCTGAAAGCGCTTTCTGAGTCTGCCTGGGATTAACATATACCACTAGAGAGTCATTTGGTTGAGTGAAAAAGCTATTTGGCTGGGTGTCCACAGGACTGCTATTTGTTAAAGGCCATACAGCATCCTTTTTACAATTTCTGGACTTGCTCAAGTCTGAATGCAAAGTTACATGTTCTGAATTTAGCACAGAATAATTTTCAAATGTTTCAGGGTCCATTTCTGGTTTTGGCAGAGAAACACTCCTCCCACTGTCACTAGTACCACCAAAATTGTTTTCCAAAAGCAAAAGTGACTGTGTGGACACTTGGTCATTAGAAGAATAATTCAATTTCTCAAATGCATTTTGTATTAAGGAATCCAAGTCTTCAGTAAGTCGCATATCAGAGAAAGCATCAGCTGTTTGAGAACTGTCTTCATCTTCTGCAAGAGGATATTTTTCATTCATTTGGTTTCCTTCAGCAAGATGCTGATTAACAAAAGCACGTGGTGTTGCAACTGACTCCAATAGTAAGCTTTTAGAGGCTGGCATTCCTTTGGCACCAGTGGACAGTTCTAAGAGACAATCCATAGCATTTTCAACTATTTGTAAAGAGAGGGATAAAAACATTATGATCAGGGCAAAAAATGTACACAGAATGACAGAACTGAGAGGAAATTTAGAGGCCACTGAGAGCAATCCCTTCATTTTATAGACAAGGATTCTGCTGCTAACAGCGCTTGCCTGACTTGACAAGTAAATGTTTATGACAGGGCTTGAACCAATCATCTCCAAACTGCCAGATCTGATGGTCTTTTCCCAGTTCTCATCCCTTCCTGACCTATCTAGAGAGTCTGATACTGACAGCCCCTTCTCTGTCTGAAAAATCCCTCATTCTTCTCTTGGCTCTCCTCTATCTGCAGGACAACTCCTTCTGAGTCTCTTTTGCTGACCAAAGGGTACCAGAGCATCCTCTTCTCGTCTCTCTACATCCTCTCACTAGATGATGTCACCAGCACCCATGGCTTAATAAGATCTCTAAGCGGAGGACTCCTAAATTAGAGATCCATTTCAAACTCAACAGGTCCAACATTTCCCCCTGTGAATCAATCCCCTTTCCATAATTCCCAGCAGACTTCCCCCAGTCTCCAGGCACAGCTCCCAGGACCTACCGCCAAGCTCTCTCCTGCCATAGCCATCCCTCTCTTTCAGACCCCTGCTGCCTCTCCCCTGACCACAGAAACTGCTTTCCAGCTGGTCCATCCACCACCCGCTCCCAAAGGGCCTGCCCTAAAGCCCAGACGGAATCGTGACTCGCAGTTGGACTATCAGCTCCTCGGATTGGTTTTTTTTCCCATTAGAATCTTGGTACCCACCTGCCTTTTCCAGACTCCAGGACCAGACCAGCTAAGGCAGCTCTGCTATTCCTCCACAACATTCCATAACTCCCCATCTTCACCCTTGGTACTATCTGTGCCCCAAGGCTATATTCATTTCCACCTGTTCTCTACCTCTTAAAATTATGCTTCCCTGAAAGCCCAGCTCGAAGGCCTCTTCTTACATGAAACCTTCCTTGATTCCCCATTCTCAAATGTTGGTGCCCTCTCCCCCTCAAATCTACCTTACACCTGTCTTGCATATAGTGTTTGCTGACATTCATGTAATTTCCCTGAATAAAAGAAAAGCTTCTATAGA
Source organism: Myrmecobius fasciatus (assembly GCA_023553655.1). NCBI lineage: Eukaryota > Metazoa > Chordata > Mammalia > Dasyuromorphia > Myrmecobiidae > Myrmecobius > Myrmecobius fasciatus. The sequence continues at coordinate 811,805 of JAJPUD010000008.1, read as the reverse complement.
GTAAAAACTGTTTTATTTGCCTTTGGATTTACAGCACATACCAGAGAGCTCTGCACAGAGTAGGCACTTAATAAATGCTTGCTGTTTGTGTGTTTTGTCAGATTGAATTTGTCTAACTTTTATGTCCTTATATTGGTAAAGGTGATATGAAGTGCCTATTCATTTCAAATACAGAGTACCCTCCTCGCACAACTACTTAATTTATGGAATTTTGTGTTAATGTGACTTTTAAATTAAGAAACAACATATGTCTACATGTAAAGGGTTCCTTGAATTGAGTAAGTTAAATGAACACTTACAGAATTCTGAATGCTAATAACTTTTTTCTCTTTAACTCCCTCTTCCTAGTCACTATATTGAGAAGCAAAAACTATACTTCGCATTTTGCAATACTATGGTAAGCAAAAATTGTGCCCATCCATCATAAAAAAAATTAACTTGGCTAGTTTTCTTTCTTCTCAAACTTCTCAAATATTTGTTATGGAGAGAATGTTTCTAACAGCTTTTCCTTATAAATCTAATTTCCTTATAAAAATAATTCTGACACTTAGAAGCTTTAAGAAAGACAATTATTTTTCTATATTAAGTATAGATTGTATTAAAGTAAGCAAAGAAAAAATGTAAATAATTAAAAATTGTTCATGTCTCACCTTTGAAATCACATTCTGAAAGCATCAAATAAACAACATCAGGATCCAGGTCAGAAAACATCTCTGACAAGCTGTTTAAGAGTTTTTCTTTGTCAACACTTGGCTGAGGCGGTGTAGGAAGAGGTGTGAGCTCCTCACGATGAACAATATTGGATGCAACATCCTCTGTATTCAGAGACTTCCTAGCAGGACTTCCACCAAGATTTTTCCTTTTCCTTGGCATTCTGCTCTCTAAAAATCAGTTCCTTTCTTATTCAAGTTAAATGATATTTAAGTCATATCTCAGAGGAAACAGGGCCAAATAACTTGCATAATCCAGTAGTAACAGGGTCTAAGGCATATTAAAATTT